>PVJO010002556.1:0-120326 GCA_004026905.1 Hystrix cristata
TATTGAGATGATCATGTGATTTTTGTCTTTGACTTTGTTGATGTGGTGTGTTACATATATTGATTTGCGTATGTTGAACCATCCCTGCATCCCTGGGATGAATCCTACTTGGTCATGGTGTATAATCTTCTTGATAATTCGTTGTATTCTGTTGGCCAGAATTTTGTTGAGAATTTTCGCATCTATGTTAATTTTTTAATTTTTAAAAGTGGCTTTTTTTTTTCCTACTGGGGATTGAACCTGGAGTGTTTACACTAAGCTACATCCCTAGCTCTTTCTATTTATTTTTTTATTTTGCGATAGTTTCACTAAGTGTCTAAATTGCCCAGGGTGAGCTCAAACTTATGATCCTCCTGCCTCAGCCTCCCAGAGTGCTAGGATTACAGGAGTACACCATTATGCCTGGTTTGAAATTTCTAATTTATTTTTAGAAGAATATGGGTTATTTGCCCTGTAGAATTCTTCAGTGTATAGATTTTGCAAATTCCACGCCCAGTGTCATTTAATATCTTTGGCTCCCTGTTTTTCCCATCAACTGGCAAACTGGTAGGTAGATATAGAAGCTTGCTCAGATTCAGGTTGGAATTTTTTGGCAGGAATGTTTCATAAAACCTAATAACCCAAATTTAAGACAGTGACACGTACACGAGGTACTATAGTAACTTTATGTAGTTGTGACTTAATGCTGCATCTATGTGGTTGTTTATGTTGCTCACTGTCATAATCAAAAGGCACAATGTATTGTGGTCTGTAAGCTTGTGTAATAACCTGTAAATTTGTGTAATTTTGTATAAATTTTAATAAAAATCTATAAAAAATAAAAAAAGGGTGCTGTACACAAGAGACACACCACATCTATTGGTTCCTCTTTCTGTGATTTTAGCAGTAATTAATGATCATTGCTTAGGCTTATCAATTATTAGGCAATATTCCAATTCTGTCATTCCATCTTTATTTATTAGCTGGAATACTTCTATGAAAAGAAACTCTCCTTCTTTCACTATTTGGCTACCCTGAGGTGGATTTTGTAAAGAAAGGCAAGACAAATGCTTGATTTTTTTTCCTTTATTTTTCCATTTTCTTATAAATGAATTGGTTCTTTCACATCCTAAAAGGTGATCAGTGAGGATTTAATTACTGTTTTTTTAATTCTAATTTTAAAAAAATTTTTATTAATACATGTTTACAATTCATGCAGTTTATAATCATCTTGGGGAGTGGTTATATACACGTACTACAGCTTGTTTCTTTTTCTTTTTTAAAATCACCTTCCCTCCCTCCCCACTTCTTCTTTAATTCTTCTATCCCATTTTTCAGTCTTGTTGATATCATAAATCTTAGCTCATGTTATGGCATATAATGTTTACATTAATTGAGGTTGTTAGGTTCCTGTACATGGCATGTCTTTTTTCTTCTTATTTCTCTTTCCCCTCCTCCTCACCCCTCATGCATTTTCCCTTGAACCACTTCCATATTGCAGGAGATCCATCTCCTTGTCCCCTTCTATACATCTTTTATTATTCTCTTTGTTTGTACTTTGCTTCACTCAAATGAGAGATACCACACAGTATTTAAGCTTGTGTGTCTGGCTTATTTCACTAAAGTATGTTTTCTAGGTCAATTTTCCCCCAAATGTCTCAGATCTGCCATTCCTTATAGCAGATTAGTATTCCATTATATAGAGATACCACAGTTTCTTTGTCCAGTCGTCTGTTGATGGGTATATAGGCTGTTTCCAGGGTTTAGCTATTACAAATTGTGCTGCCATAAACATTGGTATGCATGTATCGCTGTAGTATGAAGTATTAAGCTCTTTGAGGAGGATACCTAGAGAGGGGATAGCTGGGTCATATGGAATTTCTAATTTCAGTTCTTTGAGAAATCTCCATACTGATTTCCATGATGGTTATACTAGTTTACATTCCCACCAACAATGAAGGAGGATTCTTTTTTCACCTCAGCCTAGCCAGCCTTTGTTATTGTTTGATTTCTTAATGATTGCCATTCTTTCTGGAGTAAGATGGAAGTATAGCATTGTTTTAATTGGCATTTCTCTAATGGCCAGAGATTTTGAACATTTTTTCCATTTATTTGTTGACCAATTGTATTTCTTCCTCTGTGAAGTGTCTGTTCATTTCTCTTTCCACTTTCTTGACTGGATATTTAGTTTTAGGTGGATTAATTTTTTAGTTCTTCGTATATTCTAGATATAAGTTCTTTGAGGAGTAGCTGGCAAAAAATTTTCCCGTTCTGTAGGTTGTCTCTTCATTCTACTGATCCATTCTTTTCTGTATAAAAGATTTTGTCTGATATAATCCTATTTATTGATTCTTGCTGTTATTTTTTGTTCAACTGAGGTTGTGTTTAGAAAATCCTTTCCTATACCTATGTGTAGGAATCTGTACAACAGTTTTGGAAGTATGGCCATTTTGACAATATTGATTCTGCCTGTCCAGGAGCAGGGGACATCTTTCCATTTTCTGATGTCCTCTTCAGTCTCATTTTTCAGGGTACTCTAGTTTTCTTTGTAGAGGTCTTTTACTTCCTTGGCTAGGTTAATTCCTAGGTATTTCATTTTTTTTTGAAGCGATTATGGATGGTATTATCTTCATAATTTCTTTCTCATCTTGTTCATTGTTGGTGTACACAAATTCTAATGATTTTTTGTGTTTATCTTATATCCTGCTACACTGCTGAAGTTGTTTATTAATTCTAAGAGCTCTTGGTGGAATTCTTTGGGTCGTCTATGTAGAGTATCATGTCATCTGCAACTAATGATAATTTGAGTTCTTCCTTTCCTGCATGTATCCCTTTTATTTCTTTCTCTTGCCTAATTGCTCTGGCTAACGTTTCAAGAACTATGTTGAATAGAAGAGGTGATAGTGGACATCCTTGTCTTGTTCCTGATTTGGGGGGAACACTTTTAGTTTCTCCCCATTTAGTGTGATGCTGGCTATTGGTTTGTCATATATAGCTTTTGTCATAATCAAGTATAATCTTTCTATACCTGTTTTCTTCAGGCTTTTTTTTTAAATCATGAAGGGCTGTAGGATTTTGTTGAAAGCCTTTTCTGCACCTATTCATATGACTGTATGGTTTTTGACCCTAATCCTGTTTATGTGATGTATTACATTTATTGACTTACATATGTTGAGCCATCCTTGCATCTCTGGGATGAAACCTACTTGATCATGATGTATGATCTTTTTAGTAATGTGCTGCATTCTATTTGTTAATATCCTATTGAGGATTTTTGTATCTATGTTCATTAAAGAGACTGGCCTACAGTTTTCTTTCTCATTTGGATCTTTATCTGGTTTTGGGATCATGGTGATAGTGGCTTCATAAGTGAATTTGGGAGTACTCTATCCCTTTCAATTTCTTTGAAGAGCTTGAGGAGTATTGGTGATGTAACGTCCTTAAAGGTTTTGTAGGTCCTGAGATTTTTTTTTTAGTTGGTAGATTCTTTATTACTGTGTCAATTTCTTTGCATTTTGTTGCATTGTTAAGCATATTTATGTCTCCTTGGGATAGTTTTTTTTTCTCTTTCAATTTTAATGGTACATTTTAGATGTGCATAATGATCACTTCATCATAGGGAATCTGTAGCTGTACATGACAGATCTTGATTTTTTCCCCTTTCCCCTTCTCCCCTTCAATTCCCCCTCCCATCCTTATTTATAACAGCTTTGTTTCCATTTTTCCATCTTTTTCTTTTCTTTTCCTTTTCCCTTCCTTCTTTTTCCCCTCCCCTTCCCTAGTTTCTATGGTAATTTGCTGGAATATGATTTTTCAAAGTAGTTACTATCTTCTGGATTTCCACAGTGTCTGTTGTGATTTTCACCTTTTTCATTTCTAATTGCATCAATGTGAGTCTTTTTTTGCTTTCTCTTGGTAAGTCTTGCTAGGGGCTTATCTATTTTATTTATTCTTTCAAAGAACCAGCTCTTCAATTCATTGATTTTTTTTTTTTTTTACTTTTTTGGTCTCAATTTCATTGTTTTCCACTCTCATCTTTATAACTTCCCTCCTTAATTTTGGTTTGGGGCTGGTTTGTTGTTGTTTCCCGAGAGTCTTAATGTTTCTCACAAGGTTGTGTATTTGAGCTTGCTCTGTTTTCCAAATGTGACCATTGACTGTGATGAATTTTCCTCTTAGAACTACTTTCATGGTGTCCCAGAGGTTTCAGTGAGGTTCATTAGTGTCTAGAAAATTTTTAATTTCTTCTGTGACCTATTGGTTGTTTAGGAGTATATTGTTAATTTTCCAGGAGCTTTCACTTTTTCCAAATTTTCTTCTGTCATTGATTTCTATTTTCATTGCACAGTGGTCTGATAGTATGCATGGGCTAATTTCTATTTTTTTATGTTTACTTAAGCAGGCTTTGTAGACTAGTATGTGATCTATTTTGGACAAGTACCATGTACTGCTGAACAGAATGTATACTCTGCTGTAGAGGGGTGGAATACTCTGTATGTATCCATTCAGTTGTATGTTCAAGGGTGGTGTTCTGCTCTGAAACTTCTTTATTGGCTTTTTGTTTAGTTGATTTATCTCTTTGCAAAAATGGGGTGTTAAAATCTTCTACTATGATCATGTTAGTGTTTATCTGGTCCTTTAATTTCAGCAGTTTTTATTTTATGAAGATAGGTGCATATATGTTTCAGTGCATAAATGCAGTATTTGGTGCATATAGGTTTATCAATGTTGTCTCTTCTTGTTGGATTGATCCCTTAACTAGTGTGTAGTGTGTTTCACTTCTAATCAGTTTTAGCTTGAATTTTATCATGTCTGATATTAGAATTGCTACTCCTGCTTGTTTTCGGGATCCTGGAGCATGAAATGTTGTTTTGCATCCTTTAATTTTTAGTCTATGAATATCTTTTTGGATTAGATGAGTTTCTTGAAAGCAATAGGCTGTTAGATTCTGTTTTTTGATCCATTCTGCCAGTCTGTGTCTTTTAATTGGAGAGTTGAAGGTATTAACATTGGGAGATAGTATTGAGGTACATTGATTATTTACTGTCATTGCCTGCTTTATCTGTTGGTGTAGCCTTTTTTTTTCCTGTTGTTTTTGTTGCTGTTTATCCATTGACCTCACTAGTTTCCTCTGTGTTTTGAGCTGTGTCCAATTCATTATTTCTGTTGAGAATATTCTTAAGTATTTTATCTAGAGCTGGTTTAGCACTCAATTATCTTTTGGGATGGTCTTTTTCATGGAAATACCTTATTTCCCCATCAATTTTGAAGGATACCTTTGCTGGATAAGTTAATCTGGGTTGGAAGTTATTTGCTCTTAAAGCTTGAAATACTTCAGGCTCTACTGTCCTTTAGAATTTGTGTCTAGACGTCTGCTGTGGTTCTAATTAGTTTACCTTTATATGTGGTTTTTATTTAAAATTCTCTTTTTTTGTGGCTATCTAGTAATTTACTAAGGATATGCCTTGGTGAGCTTTTTCCCATCATATTTTTTTGGTGTTCTACTTGTATTGTAAACACTTTTCTTATACAGTATTTGGGAAATTTTCTTCTATGGTTTCTGTAAACATGTTAATGATTCCATCTGTGCTACCTTCTAGTTTTTCTCTAACTCTGATTAGCCTTAGATTCGCCCCAGGTGGCTACACCCGGGGCACAAAGCCAGCCTGCACACCGGCAGGGTCTGGATCCATCAAAATATATGAATAAGGTCGGGGTCTCAACACGGGTAACACTGTCCTCTGCTCTTCCCCCACTCTCCTTTTTTTTTTTTTTTTTTTGCCTGTCTGTATGTTTGATTAGCCTTAGATTGGTCTTCTTCTTGTCATCTAGTAGCTGCTGGTTAATCTTTTTTTTTGTTTTTTGTTTTTTTTTGTTGGTCTTGTCTTATTGTCTTATTTTCTTTTTGGCTTCTTTGAGCTTTTTGTCGTAATTCATTATTTTGTCCTCAATGTCAGACACTCTGTCTTCACATTGGTCCTTTCTGCAATGTATGAATTCTATACAATTTTTTAATTTCAAGTATTTGTGTCTGACTTTTTTTTTTGAGGATTCTATACCCTTGTTGAATCTGTCATTCAGATTTTGAACTGTTTTGGCTAGCTCATCCAGTTCTTTTACCTATTTCTTTGAAATTCACTGTGGGCATATTGAGTGAAATTGCTGTGAACTTTTGGTTCATTTACTTCTTGAGCTCATCTATTTTCCATCTCCTCTATGAACTTTTCGTAGATTTTGCTACCTAATATTTGTGTTCTTCTGCCTTTGTGATTCCTTGCTCAGCCTTGGGAGAGTTGGGGTGGTTCAGAGATCTTGTATTTCCTTGCTTCCCCATTCTTCTATGTGTATCTGTGGTTATATATATACATACACACACATATATATCCCTCTTTTTTCCCCTCCTTTTTTTGGGGGGATTACTGCAGGTTGGGGACTAGAGAAGTGAGGAGGATGAGGAGAATTTTTAGCTTATCATGGAAATTTTTAGTAGGATGTTGCCTCCCTGTGAATAATTTTCAGCTTCTTATGTCTGGTGCTAGCATTTACTCCTTCTGTTATTTACTTTAAGTGATTTTGACTCTGTCCCTATATTTTGCCAAAAGAATTACTTCTGGTTATAACAGCATCCACAGATTCAATCTTACACCACTTGTATATGATAGACCCTGCAGTTACAGTTCTCCCCTTTGCCTATTCTCTGTGCCCACTATGACAGTTTATTATCTGTGGTTGCTCTGCAGTGAGGTAGGTGAGGTGGGGCGGGGAGAATGGGAGGTCATTGGATGAGTGTTAGATGCTAAGGGAGAGGTTTGAAGGGATGAATAGTGGTAGATAAGAAGAAAAGGTGGTTGTGGGGCCTGATTTTATTGGGGTACTTTTAGTTGAGTTGAAGGGTTAGTAATGAGAGTTTTCAGAGGATATTTTGTGGGGGCAAGGGTGAGATATGGGAGAAAGCGTGTTTACTTTGTGATCGAGGAAAGATATGTGGTTGTCAGAACCTGCTGATAGGGAGGATAATAAGCTAGTTAGGATATGGAAGAGCCAAAGGCTTCAGATGGGGAGGAGCGAGGAATAATACCAGAGAAGATAGGAGTGACTGTGAGGGAGCTAAGTATGGGGAATTTAAAAACTTGGTAGGAGGAGTTTACATGTTTGGAAAAAGAATGAAGAAATATGTTAATAATACTGTCTCAGGGGTCTGAGGTGAAGAAACTAGCTAGGGAGCTGAGACAAGGGAAAGAACCTAGACACCTATTCAGAGCCAGTGAAAGAACAAATACACAAAATAACAACCTAATACACACAGGAAACCATAAAAGAACATAACATAACCCTTCATTACTAAATAAATCCAGAAATATACAAAAATTTAAACCTATAACATGTCTGATGGGAACACAGACTAAATACTCTAATGAGACATTGCATATGTGATTCCCAAGTAGCTTCTTTGCCAGAGAATCTGAGTGCTCACACCCCAGTAACTCCTGTGATCCCTCCATTGCGATACTGAAGTGCACTCAGATCAGGACTTCTTCCTCCCAGGTTGCAGGCATTCTTGCAGAGTCTGAGGTAGTCTGAGTACTTGGGTTAGGAACTCTTGCTGTCCCTCTCCCTGGGTCTGATTGTTGATTCAGCAGAAAGTTTCACTGGCATGAAATTGTCCACAGAGTCAGGCTTTTCCCTATGCAGTCAAATTGGCTACAGTAGTAACAGGCTCATCCATTACAATGGTATCTACCAGGGCTAGTTGGGAAATAACATACCATGAGACCCTGTTTTGGATCTCCCTTCAGCCTAGAGAAGAAATCCACAGTTATATGGTAAGCATCATAACAACTCAAGTCTTGACCCACAGTTAATGTGTACTAAATGCGATGGCTATGTCTCCTATAATAGTGAAAAACAGCGCTCAACAGTAATTTTATGGAATCAGTTATCTAAAGGCTAGGGGTTGGGGATTGGGTAAT
Organism: Hystrix cristata; assembly: GCA_004026905.1. NCBI lineage: Eukaryota > Metazoa > Chordata > Mammalia > Rodentia > Hystricidae > Hystrix > Hystrix cristata. The sequence goes on from PVJO010002556.1 coordinate 7,950, forward strand.
GCCAGAGAGGGGAAGAGAAGAGAAAAAAGGAAAAAAAAAGTTTTTTTTCTTTTAAGTCCTCTGCTATGTGGTATGGGAAGGAAGACATGGGGGGGGGCAAAGGATCCTAATGATGGTAAAAGTATGTTATATATTTAGAAGTGGACAACATGGAAAAATGGGCACAAAATTGGTAGTGAGAAATGGGGTTGAGAAAAGATTCTGTGGTATAAATATTAGCACAAAAGTTAAAGGGAGACAAATGAAAAGGAGGAGAGGAAAGAAAAGAAAAATTGAGAATGAATAAAACACAGGAGAAGGAAGTCAAGTGAAGACGTATAGATAATAGTAGGAGAGTTATAAATGAACAAGGGAAAACTCCCTTACCCTCTATAAATTACACTGGAAGAAAAAATGCAAGAGGAAGAGAAGCACATGTACACAGACACACTCATAAAAGAAAAAAGGGTAAAATAATGGAATAAAAGTGTGGGGGAAAAATGTACAGAGCGAAGAAAACAGCAAAGAATAAAAAAAAATGAAAAAAATAATACAAAGAATAATAAAAGAAAGTTTTGTATTGCTTTGGCTACGGCTCCTGTCCTCAGCCCGGGATTAATGAGTGGAGCTCAGGCCAGGACATGTTCTTGTTCACACTGGAAGTTTAAGGTGGCAGTCTGCCCCCAGAACGGTGCTGGTTATAGAGATCTGCTTACAGGGAGAACACGGCACTGATGTGTAACTCGGGCTGAACCTGGCCTCTGACCACAGGAGCTGGGTCTGCGTTCACCAGCCCCAACCCTTGCTCACCCCCGTGTGCTCTCCAGCTGCCGGCTGTGTCCCGTGACTGTCTGTCCCTCATGCACTCTGGGAACTTGGTGGTGTTCCACCAGCCAGCTCTTGCTCTGTGATTGTAGCTGCAGGCACTGTGCCGAGGTCACTCACCCACCGTTGACTGTGGGACGCTGCTCTGGAAGCAGTGTCCTGTGTTTTCCTTGCTGGTTCCACCTGCTGCTGATTCTTTCAGTTCTGGTGCAGGTCTTCAGTTCTCCGCGAGCAAAAAGGGTGTTACTTTCACTTTGCCTCCTGGCTGGTAGCTAGCCAGCTGCTGCCAGTGGTGCTGTTTTTCTGTCCTCTGTGGTGTCATCTAGTTCTTCTGTATCACTAAATCCTATTTTCTTCTTCCCTGTCAGTTCCCTTGTGGTGCCTGGGTAACCTCCACTCACTTAGGATCCTTTCCAAGTTGCTGTTTTCCAGACTCTAGACATTTTGTCTTGGAGAAACTGAGTTGCTGGCACTCACTGCTCCGCCATTTTGGGACCAGTCTGTCTTTTGACTAATTTTATGAAAGTGTGTATTTTTCAGATTTTATAATCTGTTTCCATTATTGTTCTTATTGGCATTCAAATGATCCCTTTTATGGTCAGTGGAAGACTCTTCAAGTTGGCTTTCTAGTTCTTTGGACATAACACTAGGATTATTATAATATGGGTCTCTGAAAGGACTCTTAAATAAGTATATCCATAATACCATTATGGTATTTAAAATAATTTCTTCATATGTCAAGTATGTAGACTATTGTCACATTACTATGATTGTTTAATAAATTTTTTTTGTCTGTTCAAATCAGTATTCATGTCTGTGTATTGTGATTACTTATGTCTCTTGAATGTCTTTTCATCAACTAACTCTTCCACCATTTCTAATTTTCTTTATGGTTTATTGACTGTGGGAACTGGCTTTTTATTTTTATTTTTTTTCATTGGTGCTGGGAATCAACTCAGGGCCTTGTGCTTGCTAGGCTAGCACTCTACCACTGAGCTAAATCCCCAACCCCTGAACTGGCTTATTTGTCCCATACCATCTCTCAGTCTGGATTTTGCTAAATGTATGCACACTTGTAATTTAACATATAACTCTATCACCTGTTATTTCTATAAATTGGTAGATTGAGAGACTTGATCAGATTCAGGTTACATACACACACACACATTTTGTTTGGCAAAAGTATTTTAGGAGCCACCTATTAATCTATACATTTAAAAATTTTAGCTTCTTTATTGTGATACTGTTGACATATTATAAACTGCATAAAGTGTATAATTTGATCAATTTTGACACATGTATACATCATGAAACCATTACTACAATCACGATAATAAATATAGCTGGGCAAGGTGGTGCATATCTGTAATCCCAGCTACTCAGGAGGCACAGCCAAGAGGATCGTGAGTTCGAGTCCAGCATGAGCAACATGGCAAGATCTTGTCTTAAAATATGGAAAGGGCTGGGGATGTAGCTCAGGGGCAGAACACCTTTGGGGTCAATCCCCAGTACCACAACAACCAACCAACCAACCAAACACATACACAAGAACGACCTTTTCTCACCACAGCTGAGCATTTCCTTCATGAGCCTGTAGTTTTCAGATATTTTAGCAAAGAAATATTCTTTTTTGTAGTACTGGGGATTGGGATTGAACCCAGAGAGACTTTGCACTGAGCTACATTCCCAGCCCTTTTCTTATTTTTTGAGAAAGGATCTTTGTAACTCACTGAGTTGCCCAGGGTGGCCTCGAACTTGTAGTCCTCTTACCTGAGCCTCCCAGAGTGCTGTGATTACAGGTGTGGACCACCATGACTGGCTGGTTATCTTATGTTTATGTATACATAGTATTTATACTGAATTACTAGATATTTTATACTCAATAATTGTATGTTTTCAACTCACTCAGGATATGCTGTCATCATAAACATGAAGACTACCATCAATAATTCCAGATTACTGAAATCGAGTCATATATATATGTATATAGTGTACATATATATGTATCTTCTTCATATTTCAGATAAGAAAATTTTACTTATAGTAACTTTTTTTCTGGGGCTAGGATTGAACTCAGGGCCTTTGCACTGAACTATGTCCCCAGCCCCCTTTAATTTTTGTTATTTAAATTTAGAGTCTCACCGCATTGTTCAATTGGCTGAGGTGGTTTGAACTTTTGATCTTTTTGCCTCAGTCTCAGAGTGCTGGGATCACAGGCATGTGTCACCACGCCTGGCTAGAAGTAATTTCTATTAAGTGAAATTTTATATATAACTGTAATAGAGAAGATCAGAGGGTGGTACTTTAATGGCATAAATATGTTTTATGAGTATAATCTATAGGTATCAATACAGTTATACAAGTACAAAGTAATCAGTATAGCAAGTTATTACTGATTATTGATTTAATCACATTAGAATATTATTAATATAAAATATTATTTATAGATTAATGTGAATTTTATACCACAATTAGAAGTAAAAATTTTCAAATAGGTAAATTTAGTTAATTTTTAATTATTGTAAAATGCATATAACATAAAACTCTTAACCATCTCTCTCTCTCTCTCTCTCTCTCTCTCTCTCTCTGGGTGTCGAGAATGAAACTCAGGGCCTTGTGCTTGCTAGGCAAGCACCCATTTCTAACTTTACAGTTCATTAGTATTAAGTATATTTATGTTACTTTGCACCCAATCTCTAGAACTCTTTTTTATGTTGTAAAACTGAAACTCTGAAGGTAGTTTTTCCTCAGTCTGTCATTTGGTATTTATCAGTGATGAGTTTTTGCAACACAGAAATGTTTGCATTTTATGTAGTTAAACTTAGTAGTCTTTTTTAAAAATCCAGAACTCTGTAATCATTAAACAGCACCCCATTTCTTTTTCCCTTTGCACCTGGCTCTCTTTTGTTGTATTTATACATATATTTATAAACAAGTTTTTTTTGTTTGTTTATTTTTGTTTTTGAGACAGTGTCCTGCTATGTAGTCCAGGCTAGCCTTGAACTTGTGGCATTCCTCCTGCCTCAGCCTCCTGAGTGCTGAATTACAGGTGTGTGCCACCACGTGTGGTTTATGAACAAGTATTAATTATAAAAATTAATGGTTCTCACTGTGACATTTCCATACATTCATGCACTTCTACTTTTTGTTAAACATAAAAGGAGAATTATTTCCCTTTATTTCCCTTTGGAAACTACTCTTCTGCTTTCTATCTCTATAAATTTGACTACTCTAGATGCCTCATATAAGTGGAATCTCACAATATTTGTCCTTTGGTGTCTGGCTTATTTCACTTTGCATAATATCCTTAAGGCTCGTCCATGTTGTAGCATGTGTCAGAATTTCCTTCCTTTTTTTTTTTAAATTTAAAAAATTTTTATTACAGTAAAAGATGCGTTGCCATTATCCTTCCTCACGACACTCCCCCTCACTTTAAACACACTTAGCACATTCATTCTTGCCACTTCCTGAAGCAGTTCTGGAAATCCTCTTTCATCTGTGTCTAGTTGTGCTGTTGTGGCTGCCTTGATCCTCTGAAACGCTTCAAAATGTTTACCTTTCGTGGTCATTTTTTTAAATTTTATTTTTTAAACCAAGAACATGTATTGGTACATTCTACATACAATGGTCACATTCATTACATTAATTCTGTACCTATACATGATGTATCTTGGTTCTCCCCCCTCTCCCCCACCCCTCCCCTCTGCTCCCTCCCTCCCTATTTACAGCAGGATCATGCAACCTTTTCCATATTTTCCCTTTCCCCTCTCTTTCCCCTGTTGCCTTTCTGCTTTTCCCCTTCTTTCTTTCTAGTACTTCTCTCCTCTGCACACCATCCTCCTTTTATATAATATCTATTACACCTCTTTGTCCTTATTTACAATTATGGTCTCTCATATCAGAGAAACAATTCGATGCGTGCTCATGAGTGTCCGATTTATTTCACTTAAGAGTATGTTCTCAAGGAACATCCATTTATATATGAATGACTCTAGTTTAAAAGAAATCACCAATAGAGTAGGGCGAAAACCCACAGACTGGGAAAAAATTTTTGCTAGCTATCCATCAGACAAAAGTCTAACATCTAGAATATACAAAGAACTCAAAAAAATTAAACCTCTCAAATTTAAAGACCCAATCCAAAAATGGGCGACTGAAATGAATAAACATTTCTCAGACGAAGAAATAAAAATGGCAAATAAATATATGAAGAAATGTTCAACATCACTAGTCATTTGAGAGATGCAAATCAAAACAATATTAAGATTCCACCTCACTCCAGAAAGAACCGCATATATGGAAAAATCAACCAATAACAAATGCTGGCGGGGCTGTAGGGAAAAAGGAACACTCCTCCACTGTTGGTGGGAATGTAGACTGGTCCAGCCACTGTGGAAATCAATATGGAGATTCCTCAAAAAACTACAACTGGAGGTTCCATTTGACCCAGCTATTCCCCTACTGGGGATCTTCGCAGAAGAATTAAAATCGTCATACCACAAGGACGTATGCACCACCATGTTCATAGCAACACAATTTGTAATAGCTAAGTCTTGGAAACAACCTAAATGCCCAACAACCAACGAATGACTAAAGAAAATGTGTTTTTTTTCTACACAATAGAATTTCCTTCCTTTTAAAGGCAGAATTGTGTGTATGTGTCTGTGGGGCATATTGTTTTTTTTCATTCATATATTTATGGATGCTCGTGTTGCTTCCTTTTTTGGCTATTGTGAGTGCTGATGCTATGAACATGAGTGTTCAAATATCTTTCCAAGACCCTCCTTTCATTAGCCAATTTACTTTTTTACTTTACTTTGACTGTACAACATAAAAAAATCTTAACTCATATAGATAAATAATTACCAATGATAACAGTTTATAGTAGTTTCCTATTGGAGTCTTGTAGCTTATCTGAATGTAAATTCATCTAGACTCATATAAGAGGAGTTAAGAACTAATTTAGTTCTAAAGTTAATCATTAGCAATATCCAACTGCTGCTTTTCTTTTTTCAAAGATCAAGTATACAATTTGGAAACTCAATGAAAGTGTTTCTACTCAGTTAAAATTTGTGTCTTATGACATAATTTGTGATATCTTTTTTTTTTCTCAATACTGGGGATTGAACTCACCCAGGGCCTTCACACTGAGCTACATCCTGAACTCTTTTTTTTTTTTTTCATTTGTTTGTTTTTGGGTGCTGAGGATTGAACTCCAGGCCTTGTGCTTGCTAGACAAGCACTCTATCACTGAGCTGAATCCCCAGCCGCCCCCCACCCAGCACTTTTTAAAATGTTTTGTATTGAGATAAGGTCTTGCTAAGTCACTGGCTTGTCCAGGCTGGGCTGGAACTTGTGATCTTCCTGCCTCAGGCTTCCTGGTAGCTGTTACAGCCGTGCGTCACCACGTCTGGCTTTGTGATGTCATTGAGAATAATTTTGATCTCTCACTATCCTTTGTTGTAAGTCTCTCAAATTTTCAGAGCCACCAAATATATTTTGTTATTTTTGAGGACTCTGCACTTTGCTTCAGTTTCATTTTTGACATTTACCAGCAGTTTTTAAACTTGGTAACAGTGTAACTCTGTATTGCTAGAGTGGTTGCTCAGAATATTAAACATCTTTTCAGCAAATATTTAGGGGTTATCTCATGCTGGGTCCATAGTTTAGAAGTGATGAAGAAAACGAATGTGATCCTTGACCTGATGGAAACTCCCACTTTACTACGGTTGATGAGTAATAAACCTGTGTTTCCCTGAAAATAAGACCTAACTAGAGATCGAAAATGCCAGCCCCAATCAGCCTGTCCTTCTTCCCTTCCCTGACATTACAGAGTAGCCACCAAGCAAGAGAATAGTGAGGTGCCTTCTGCACGACACTGGCCATGACCATGGAAATGACCAGCTATTAATTATAGTTGAAATTTATCTTCCAGTTAGGTCTTATTTTGGGGGGAAACATGAAACTAAATAAATAATTACAAACTATGGATTTTTATGACAGAAAAGAACAGTGTATTGTGAGAGAGAATAAAATTGGCTGTTTGCTTTAGGTTAGATGGGTAGGAAAGGCTTCCCTGAAGAGATGATATTTAAGATACGCCCTGATGGTCAGAAGGAAGCTGCTGTAATTTAGGAGAAGAGCATTTTAGATGTCAGAAGGCAGTGATTCTACAGCATGAAAGAGCTTGACATGTTTGAAAAACTGAAACAAAACTGGGCACAGTAGCGTGCACCTATAATCCCAACAGTAAAGGAGCCTGAGCCAGGAGGACCACAAGTTCAACTCCAGCTGGGGCAATTTTGTGAGACCTTGTCTCAAAATAAAAAATAATAAAAGGGGCTGGTGATGTAGCTCAGTGGTGGAGCACCCCTGGGTTCGATTCCCCGTACTGAAGGAAAAGAAAAGAAAAAAAATGAAAAGAAAAGTGGAAACTAGAGCTATGTAGCTGAAAGTGTAGTTCCTGCTTGTATCCATCACTTCGCTTTCTGTGGTTTCAGTTACCGTGCTGGACTACCTTCCAAGAATATTAAGTAAAAAGTTGCAGAGATAAACAATTCATGAATTTTAAATTGTGTGCCATTCTGGGTAGCATTACGAAATCCCACATTAGTCACTCAGTAGCATCTTGGTGTCAGATCAGCTGTGGTGGTGCAGAGCATGTGTTCAAGTTACCCTCATTTTACTTTTTTTTTTCTTTTTTTGAGACAAGGTGTGGTGGACTTACTGTGTTCAACTTGAGCAGGAGCGCCTTGCAGAACCGAGCTGGTGTGGTTCTGGGCACAGGGGATCCACCGGAAGGTTATTGCCAACACAGGAGAATGGGAGCCGAGGATAGGGGCCAGCTGTTTCGCAGGAGAAGCTCTGTTGTGGCTGGTTCTCCTGAAGGGGACTCAGCTGTTCTTGCAGAAGGAGCTCGGGGCCTTGCTGTCATCGGGGTAGCTGCTGTTTGCTTGGAAGGTGCTCTGCTCCTCATCTCTGCCGAGAGTGTCCTATCCTGGCTCCAGTATAGATTTCTTCAGCCATCCTCTGCAGACACGGACGCACAAGAGACAGTGCTGTGGGCTCCCAGCCCTTGATCGGATCTTTCGGGTCTCCAGTGCATAGAGAGACGTTCTACACTCTTCCTGCAGTTGGCTTGTGTGTGGGAATGTTGTAATGTGTAAATGTCCTGCACTGAATCTGCTCTCTTAATACACAGGGTCTTGTTTTGTAGCTCAGACTGGTCTTGAACTTGCAGTGATCCAGTCCCAAAGCACACAAGTGGCGAGGCTGGCAATTTTATTATTGTATATTATTACAATTGTTCTATTTTACTCTTGCTGTTAATCTCTTACTGTGCCTAATTTATAAATTAAACCTTGTCACGGGAATGCACGTGTAAGCATGTGCAGGCTTTATATGCTCTGTGGCTTCAGGCATCCATCGGAGGATCTTGGAATGCATCCCCTCATGGATGGGGGGTACTGCATTCATTTCTTACAGCTTCTGCAACAAATGATCATAAACTCAGTGGCTGAACACAACACAGATTTGTAGTTCTAGAGGTCAGAAGTATGACCTGACTGTTGTGGGGCTAAAAGCAAGGTGTCATTAGAGCTGGGTTCCTTCTGCTGGATCTAAGGGAAAGAAGATCAGTCTCCTTGTCTATTCTGGCTTCTAGAGGCCACTTACATTCCTCGGTGCATTGTCCCTTTCTCCATCTTCCAAATCCATCACTGCAACATCTGCTTCTGTCCACATGTCTCCTTCTCTCACTTGAGCTTTGTTTGCCTTTCTCTTTTAAGAACTCATTATTGCTTCGGACCCACCTGGGTAATCTAGCAGAGACTCCTTAATCACATCAAGATTCTTAATCACATTTTACAAAACTCTTGCCATGTAAGACAGCATTCATAAATTCCAGAGATTAGGACATGGAAGTTTTGGGGGGCTGTTTTTCTGCCTATCATATTCAGGGAATAGAGACATAAAGAACAAAACCGTGTGAGTGTACTATATTCTATTTCAGAGAGATTTCAGTCAGAGGAGTTTTTATTCATTAGAGTTTAATTTAAGCCGCTCTTACAAGACCCTGCACTATTTTCGATTAAGCAAACTAGTTTTCTTTTTCCTCCTTCATGTAATAACGTGAAGACAACCCAGGACGGGAAGGGTAGTTGTGCTCTACGAGACCCTTCAGAAGTCCAGGCACATTCTGTCTTACTGCTCTGTTAACCTCAGCATGTGGCTTCTTGGTCATGGTCTTAGATGGTTATAGGTTCACATTCTAGCTGGTGGGAAGGAAGACAGGGATAACAGGACAACATACCCGTTCCTTTTACAGCCACAACCCAGAAGAGGCATATAACGTTTCCACTCCACATCCCAGAGTGGACATGAGTCACGTGGTTGCACTTGGCAGCAAAGGAGGCTGGGAAATATAGTCTTTGGCTAGGTGGTCAAGGGTCCAGCTAAAACTTGTGCGTTCCATTATTTTTTTTAATTTTATTTTAATGATACGTTTTTGATGTACATATTGTTAGCATTCATCATTGGGGATTTGTACCTGTACATGATATATCTTGTTGCTTCCTTTTTTCCTGGTCCCCTCCCTTCACCCCCTCCTCCCTCCCTATTTACAAAAGATTTGTTTCCATTTTTTCCTTCCATTTCTTATTTCTCTTGTCCCTCTGTTCCTTTCCCCCTTCCTTGCTCCCTTTCCCATTTGGACATTTTCTTCCCTTTCCCAATATAATACATTTTAGTCTTTATTTACACTTCAGTTTCTTACACCAGAGAAACTATGCGGTATTTAAACATGTGTGTCCGATTTATTTCACTTAGGAGTATGGTCTCAAAATGCATCCATTTACCTAGGACTATCTCAAGCTCATCATTCTTTATGGCAGAGTAGTACTCCATTGTATAAAAATAACACATTTTCTTAATCCATTCTGCTGTTGATGGGCATTTGGGCTGCTTCCACGATTTAGTTATTACAAACTGTGCTGCTATAAACATGGGTGTACATATATCCCTGCAGTATAATGATTTTAAATCTTTTGAGAAGATACCAAGAAGTGGAATAGCTGGGTCAAATGGAATCTGTAGTCCTAGTTCCCTGAGGAATCTCCACACTGATTTCCATAGTGGTTGAACCAGTCTACATTCCCACCAACAGTGGAGAAGGGTTATGTGTTCCATTATTAAAGGAAGACAGGGAAACCAATAATCTGTCCCTGCAACACATTTCTTTATTAAAACTACTGATTTCTTGTTTTAAGAATTGGTGCTAGTACCTTGCCTTGAGCAGCCATTGGCCTTCAATATAAAAAGAAAAGAAATTATACTTGCTGCTCATATACAGTAATTACAAAGAGTTCTGAAAGTATTCAATTTAAGGAATTCTCCTTAATAAAATTGGCAATTTGTATGGCATTATTCAACCTTATTTTGAAAGATAAGGCATGTTACTAGTGCTTAGAATTAGTCGAAATAGAATAAGAGCTACTCTAGTTCAAAAGCATTGTGTAATCAGCATTGATACGAGTTGCTACTTCTCTAGTAAATTCAGTAAAGTGCCCACTACTTAATTAATAACTTTTGGTAATTGAACCAATATACTGGATGATTCTGTTCTGACAGAATAAGTGACAAGTGGTTTATATACTAAAAATGTTTGTGGTCATCAGAAAGAAATGCACAGACTCCCATGCTCTTATCCTGGTGAATTGTAGACTTCACATAACACAGGCCCTTGAATAGATTAACTGGAAGTGCATGTGTTTGCATTCTAGTCCAGCTGTTTCAGATAGTGGTACTAATGACATATTTGAAGCAGTTTGTTTATCTACCAATCATTCAGTAAATATCAGTTGGGCACCTACTGTATCGACCAGCTTTCCCATTGCTGGGACAAAATGCCTGACATTCTCGACTTAAAGGAGGAAAGGTTAATTTTGGCTCAGAGCTTCTGGGGTTTCAGTCACTGGTTGGCTGCCTGCAAGGCGGAAACATCATGGTGGAAGGGCATGGCGGAGGAAAGCTGCTCGCTTTATGGCAGCCAGGAAGCAGACACAGGGGAAGAGCACTGGAGAGGAAGGGATCAGAGACCAGGGACCAGAGATCACATATAGTGTGTCCCCTCCCCCACCCCAGTCATGTACCCATGACCCACCCAGAAGTGCGCTTTACTAATCTCTCAAGCCAGTTCAGTTGGCAGTCAAGATTGACCATCACACTATGTATCAGACATTGTTCTACGACTGAGTGCTTGCAGTACATTAATGAATAAAAGAGACAAATATCCTTCCCTTCATGGAGTTTTCATTTGTGTTGTATCAGTCAATCAGGGTTTACTAAGCATTTTTTAAAATTGTGAATTTTTTCTTTCTTTTTATTATTTAAAATACATTTTTATTTTTAATTGACACATAGTAATTGTATTTATGGTTTATGGTGTGACATTTCAGTACATGAATACAATGTAAAATGATCAGATCAGGGTGATTGGCATATCTATCACCTCAGACACATATCATTTTTGTGTGTTGGAACATTCAAAATCCTTTCTACTAACTATTTTGAAATATTCCATTACTTGTTGTCAACCATGGTTATCCTATGGTGCTGTAGAACGTTAGAAGTTATTCTTCCTATCCAGCTGTATCCCTGTATACATTAATCGTCCTCTCTCCATTCATCCCTCTCCACCATCCTTTAAACTTTTACTTTTACATTGAAATATGCTATATACAGAAAACTGTGCAAATCATAACTGAAAAGTTTGATGACTTTTCCTAGGGCGAACAAACCAGAGTGTGTAGAACCCCAGATGCCCTTTGTGCTGCTCAGTCTCTATCCCCAGGAGTAACTCTATCCCAATTTCTAACACTGAAAGCGTTACCTGCTTTGGAAATTCACTTAAATGGAATCATACAGTACACACTGTTCAGTGACTGGATCGTTTCTTTCAACATTTTGTCAGTGAGACTTGTCAGGTTGTTTTGTGTACTTATAGGTCATTTATTTTTCTGGCTGTATAGTATTCCATTACATGAATATATACCATATTGTTCTTATTCATTCTGCCATTGATGGGCATTTAGTTGTTTTTGATTTTTGGCTATTATGAACAGAGTTGCTGTAAACATTCTTGTACATGCCTTTAAGTAGATATTAGTGCATTTCATTTATGTCGAGAAGAAGACATGGAGTCATGGACTTAGGAAATGCTTGTATTCAAATTTAGTAGCTAATCGTAGTTGTTCAAAGTGTTTGAACCAATTTACCGTTCCTTCAGCAAATAGGAGAGTGTTATTTTTAAATTAAATTAAAAAATTATTAATATGTTTGTGATACATGATAATTGTATTCTTGAGGAATATATACACATATATCATCATTTTTATTCCTCTCCCCCTGGCCCTCCCCTTTCCTCTCTTTCCCAGATCCTTTCCCATCTCCCTGTCTCCTACCATCTCTCTTTTATTTTGTTTTTAAAATTATTTATGTTTTGCATTTCTCGAGTAAGAGGAGCCATGTGTTAAGGTTTACATCTAGATGTTCCCCCAAAGCCTCATGTACTCATAGGTAGGCTTTTGGGAGATGATTGGGTTATGGGGGTGCTATAGCTGACTTGCTGTGAGGAGGTGGGGTCTGCTCAGAGGAGGTGAGGCACTGGGGGCGTGGCCCGGAAAGGTTTATCTCCCTCCCTGGCTCCTTTTTTCACACGCTGTTTCCTGCCCAGCATGCTGTGGGATGAGCAGCTTCTCCTCTGCCACACGCTCTGCCCCGCCGTCCTGCCTTGGAGCCAGCCAACCATGGACTATCAACGTTAGCCAAAGTAAACCTTTCTGCCTTTAATTTGTGGGTGTCAGGTATTTTGTCCCAGCAACGAGGAAAGTGACTAGGAAACCAGGTGATACTTAACCTTCTGGGTCTGATTTATTTAATTTAGCATTATTGTCTCAAGATGCATCCATTTTTTTTAATCTTTATTTTAATGGTACATTTTCGATGTACATATTGATAACATTCATCATTGGGGATTTGTACCTGTACATGATATACCTTGTTGCTTCTTTTTTTCCCAGTCCCCTCCCCTCACCCCTCCTCCCTCCCTTTTTACAAAAGCTTTGTTTCCATTTTTTCCTTCCATTTCTTATTTCTCTTGTCCCTCTGTTCCTTTCCCCCTCCCTTGTCCCCTTTCCCATTTGGACATTTTTCTTCCCTTTCCCAATATAATACATTTTAGTCTTTATTTACACTTCAGTTTCTTACACCAGAGAAACTATGTGGTATTTAAACATGTGTGTCCGATTTATTTCACTTAGGAGTATGGTCTCAAGAGGGATGCATCCATTTTTGAAGGAATATTTTGGTTGTTCTAAATCCTTGTAAATACTTGGTAAAGTCTGCTTTTTTGATTTTAGCTATTCTGTGGGTATGTAGTGATATTGCATTATAGTTTTAATTTGAATTTCCTTGATAGGTAACTGGGGCCCCTTTTCCTATTTTTATTACCCTGATTTGGATAGTCTCTTCTTTTGAAGTGTCTGATCAAGTCTTTGGCCCATTTTTCTATTGAATTATCTATTTCTTTCTAATAAGCTTTTCTCTATATGCATCGTGGCATCTTGCTTTGAAAGATCCTATGTGTACTTATATAATCAGATTTAAATTTTGTTTGCATAATTTTTCCAATAACATTAAGCTGTTTAATTTATGCTGAAAGAACTAAGAGCCTTATTTTTATGCTCACTGTGTGTTGTTTCAAAATTATGTTGTAACTTGGCAAGGACTGCAGAACTATTTTGAAAAATTTCACTGCTTCAACTATGCTGATGACTCGTGTACTGTTTTAACATGATAAAAGCTTAGTGCCTATAACAAATTCAGCCACCATTTTATTCTGCCTTTAAATGACATTGTGAAAGCATTTTAGGTACATTATTTTCATTTTATGTACTGCCAATTGCTAGAGAAAGATTCATTTGATTCCAATATGCTATTTTTGTTGTTTCATCTCCAACCCAATCAATCTCATCGCCCCCATCACTGAATTTTTGTTTAAAATGTCCTGTTTTTAATCTGTAATCCATTTCCAGCTTTATAGGTGATAATTTCAAACCATCTGAAAAAATTGTAAATACTAATAGCCCCCAGAGACTGTCGCGTACTAGGCACAGTGCTGCGCTTCATGTTTTAACTCATTTAACCCACACAGGGGTGGGCGCTGGTATCAGCTTCATTTTACAGATGATGAAATCAAGGCCTAGGAGAAGTCACTTGGCAGTCACAATGCTGCTAAATGGGAAGCACAGGATTCGAGCCTGACATCCAGCCCTCAGTGTTCCTGACTCCTTTCACTGGCTCTGTCCACCTAATAAGGCAGATTTCCCATTTCCAGCATCCTTGTTGACATATTTTACATTTTCCCCCTTTGCTGATAGCATTATCAGTTACTTGGAAACTCTGCTATGAGCAAATGTTTGAATTGTCTAGATCCTCAAGGTTGGCCAGGTGTGTCAGGCACCCCACATGCTGAGGCCCTTATGTTTGGAGGTCAGATACACACATGCTCTTTTTTCTTACACTTCCGTCATGAAGCTTGGGCAGCACATCTGTACCCTTTTGCCTCTTCCTTCCGTGCATCAGAGCCTGGCCTTCCTGCGTATCGTGTTGGAATCCAGGCCTTCTGTCTCTTGCCTCATATTTGGATTTGGGGCAGATAGAGACCCTTTTGAAGCTTGAGTTTCTGCAGTACTCTCCACCCTGGAGAGCAGAGCTCTGTGTCAGTATTTTGCGCATAAACCCAGCTAATGACAAAGCTGTACTGTGACTTCTCATTTGCTGCTATTCCTAATGTAAATCTCAATGGGATAGCAGCAGTGTTTTGGTCCATACAAATGATGCTGGGGGTTATTAAATATGATTTTCATTTAGAAAGTAGAGCCCCTGGGTGGCTCTTATCTTTGTTTTGGGAAACAAATTGGCCCTTCTCTAGCGTTCTGAATATTAAAACAGAATTGGGTATGGAATTCTGTCTTGGACCTCATCCAAAGGATTCTAATTATCAAGGCATGTTAACAACCAGGTATAAAGTAGTGTTGCCTACAAGGTGGCCCTGTTGCCCTGTGGTCAATCATGATGTTAGAATAAAGCTTTGGTTGTTTTTTGTATCTTCTCATAACCATGACTTCTTTTTTTTTGATTGATACTTCTTTCTTCTGCTATGATAAAGTGTCAAACATACGAAAATATCTACGTCTTCAAAGAAAGAGGGAGAAAAAGGGAAACGCAGTAGGAAGAAAGATAGTTTTTGTTTTCCTTTTAACTTCAATAAATTGGGGAATGTTTTGGCTTTTTTTTTTTTTACTTGCAGCACTGATGGCTCTATTCAGAACACAAGTATGAGTTTGTCTAAATTATATTTAGTGGAAATTATTAAGTGGAGACCTTGAGAGTCAGGAATTTGCTCTCTAACCTGCAGTGGTTTGCTAGCATTTTATGAGCTGATTAGTTCCATAGTATTTGCTCTTTGAGCCACATTTTAAAATGTTTATCTGGCAGAGACCATGTCCTTGGGCAAAAAACAAAGCCCATTGTGGGTGGCTTATGTTATGAGAACTGAAATCCTGACAGTGAGAACGAGGAGTTTATCAAGAGCCATTTATTATCTCTGGGTATTGGACCTTTTTCATTTTTAATTTTCTGAGTCAATTCAGTTCTATTAAGTGCTTAGCCTTCATGAATTTGATAGTAGAAGAGCCACGTCTTACCTTCGCCCCATCAAAACACCTTTTTCTTCTCATCTACTCTGTTCTGATTCTCTGGCATTCTTTGTTAATGGACTTTGGGTGGGGGATAAATAAATTACTTTCAGGCTTCATAAAGCTGCTTCCTCCTCAAAAGGTTTTCTCTTTGGCATTAGCGGGGAGCCTTGCATGCGCTCAGGGGCCATGATGCAGTGTCAGCCATACTGTTTTTCTCATGCTTTAAGTCTTTCTTGATGGATTTTGCTCATGAGACTGCTTCATGATACCTCTAGCTGCCATTGTATCATCTCTGGTGCCTCGTATGAGAACGCCACTGGAGTCACCTCGAAGCTCCTGGAGGCACTCGTCAGGAGCCGTACAGAGAGGACCCCTTTCCCTGGCTCTTCATTGTGTCTCCTCACTGGCAAGAACAATGAATTGCTTTTGTTCCTCCTAAGTCATCCCTCATAGAATTTTGTTTAGTTTTGAAAAGAGGCGGGCCAATATTTATTTCAGTATTAAGTATATTTAACTCTGTCCTGCATCAAATGAATGTGTTATATCAGTCCCCTGAACTTGCTTTGATTCTTAGCTGAGATCTCAAGGATTGACCAAAATTTTTATTTATATGGCCAATAAAGATATCATGTCACTTCTTAGAATATTTTTTTTTTATTTTTTTATTTTTTTAAATTTTATTTTAAACCAAGAACATGTATTGGTACATTTTACATATAATGATCACATTCATCACATTTATTTTGTACCTGTACATGATGCATCTTGGTTCTCCCCCCTCTCCCCCGCCCCTCCCCTCTGTTCCCTCCCTAACTTCTTAGAATCTTTAATGCAAATCATCCTTTTAGTTTCTCTCTCCCCCTCCTCTCTTCTTCCTCTTCCCCTCCTCCTCTTCCTTCTTCCTCCCCTCTCTCCCCTGCTCTCCCCCTCTCTTCTCCTCTGTTCTCTCTCTTTTTCGAGACAGGGTCTTGCTGTGTTGCCCAGGTTGGTCTTGAACTCCTGGGCTCAAGTGATTCTCTTGCCTCAGCCTCCCAAGTAGCTGGCACTACAGGTGTGTACCAAGATGCCTACTTTTCTCTCTCTTCTCCCCTCCCTCCCTCCTTTTCTCCCTCTCTCTTCTCTTGGCCTTGTGCTAGGGATCAAATTCAGGGCCTTGCTGCATGCCCAGCAAGTGATCTACCACTGACTTATACTCTCAGCTCCTGCACTTCTCTTGATTGGACCTCAGCCTCCGTGTATTGGAGCCCAGTGGAAAGCTAGCACTTCAGCATTTTCTCTCACCTATTACTTGTTCATCTGGTACCATGGCTTAACAGCCCTTCCTGCTTTATTAAAAAAATGTGTCAATATACAAATAGACTCCTCTAAAGGGGGCCGTGTGGTCTCCCAAGCTACATGATCTCAGATTGACGAGGGCTCGTGGTGTGGCCAAGCGCACTAGATCAGAGCTCTTCCAGGTCCCTGTGTCAAAACCTTCCTGCCTTGAGAAGTGGTAGATATTGGGATGAACCCTGAGAACTTCTATTACATGCCCTCTGAGTAGCCTGCTTGGCTGTCCAGCATGCCACTGTCCTTATCTCTTTGCGTCTTCCCCTTTTGCTTCCTCTCGCTTTTTCCATGGATGAAGCATAAACTTTGGTGAAAAGTGTTATTTTTTTGACCTATTTTCTGCTTTGCTTCAATGAAAGTTAGCATTTCTCTCCACCCTGTCCTTCGCTCATGCAGGAATTAGCAGATCACACTGGAAGTATTTTGAATGTGACTGTCACAAGTCATGTGATGTTGCCATCCTCTTGTTGCCCATGATGCACGGCATGCTGGGCTGCTGTGTTTCTCATATCTGGATGTACGTTAGAAGCTTCCCGAGAGCTTGAGAAAGCTGCCAGTGCCTAGGCCCCACCTCCTCCAGGGGTTCTCCTTTGTTCTGGGGTCCGCTAAGGACCACGTGTCAGATCAAGTCTTGATGCTGAAGAGATGGGGCATCTGAGAGGACCGACTTCCATCCCAAGGGCCACTTCGTCTCTCAGAATCGCCACACACATCTTGGTTTAACATTGCCTCCTCATGTGTTTTACAAAAAAAAAAAATCTGGGGACAACAAAGTAGCTGGTCTAGACTGAAACTGCTGGCATCTAATTTAGCGTACTTAAAACCATTTCATGAGCACACAAGTTTTCCCAATTTCATTCTCATTATCTTCTCTCTCCAGTTTTCTTTTCTTTTCTGTGGAGTAGAATATTCTCTGACAACTCACAAGAATGGAATGAAAATGAGATTAGGAGCATCCATATGCACAAGAATAGGACATTTTCTGGGATTTGTTTAAATTTAAATTAAGAGCACACCTGCACAAATGTCAGAAATAGGCTCCCATCCAGTACAATCATGGCCTTGACACAGGTCATGATTGCAGCTGAGTGTGCTGATTCTTACGTGAGAAGGCAGTAGGGGATTCGCTCGCGTAGGGAAAGGTGAGGCCAGTGGAGTCAAAGTGCCCCCTAGTCCCGAGGGTTCTGAATGTTTCCCTGGAGCATGAGGCCAACAGGCAAGTGCACTGGGAGCTTGAGGTGTTCCGTGGTGTGGCAGCTCTGTGGGTCTTCTTGGTATGTGCACGCACACGTTGACACGGCAAGAACAAGCATCACAACATTAACTCGGATTGTGAGATAATTATGACTTATTCACAGCACTGCAGGCCGATTACAACAATGATTACATTTCTGTAACAGTTTCCTCTCATCCTCCTTCCTGTCCCCAGGAAGCCTAAAGAACTTTACTCATTTATTTTCATCATGCACCCATAGTTCAGTTGCATTTGTTTCTTTAAACCACAGAGTCATGATCTGAAGGAAAAAACAAAAAAGAGCTGCTCAGATTCTTGAAATAAGACAGAATTAAAATGGACCTAAGCATCATTTGCCTTTACCTGCTGATATTTTATCACTTCATGAGAGAGTCATAAATAACCACTTACTGTGAATTCCTTTAAGACGGCCTTAGGAATTAGAGCAACAGAGAAAGGTTGGTGGGAAGTCCTACAGGAAAGATTGTGTGTTGTTAGACTTCTCTTTACAGCTAATGGATTGGCGAGAACAGTTAGCGTTGGGGAGCATATTACTGTCTTCTTTTGGAAACTGCAAACAAATAGGGGAATATACCCACCTGGAAAAATGGTTCAGAGGTATTTATTAAAGCTGAGTGTACATATACCCTATTATCTAGAAATGCCACTTCTAAATACATGCCTGAGAGAAATAATTGCACATGTCCCCAAAAGACATGCACTGCAAGAATGTTTGTAGTGGTCTTATTTGCAACAGGCTCAGAATGGAAATAGCCTAAATGCCCATTAATAGGAGAATAGATAAATGATTTATAATATATATGTACAATGAAATACTACTCAGCCCAAAACAAATTGTTGTAGACATTATGGCAGGGGCCAGTCACAAACACATACAGACTTCTAGGTGTTGGAAATATTCTAGACCTTGGCTTGGTGGTAGAGAGCCAGGAATATACATATGTCAAAATGTATTGGGCTGCACACTTGAAATTAGAGCTCATTCTATACTGTATGTATGTTGTACCCCAATTAAAACAAAGATGAAAACATAGAATAGTAGATAGGGAGAGGCATTGATGTTGAAACATCACTTTTACCAGGTTGATTTTAATCTCTGTGCTGCAATAATTTTATTTTAGTGACTACAAATTATTTTCATGTGTTGGTAAATTACTAGCCCTCAAAATGATCAACTGGTAGGCAATTAGCAAAAGAAATCTGTTTTTTTTTCCCTTACCTCTCTACCAATAAAATAGTCATCTGGTTCTGTATTTTTTGTAAAGAGATTTCAGCAGAGTGTTCTGGTTGACTACCTAGCAGGCGTTTCTAACCTTTTATCCTTTGCAGATTTCTTATAGCTATTGGAAAAACCAGAGACTCACTTTCTCAGCCTCTCTCTTGCATCTTGCCCCTTGATCCTATCTCTCGATGAGAACTCGTGGACGTGTTTTGCAACTGTCACAGTGTCTACACATGATCTGAATTATTCTTCATGTAACTAGGAGAAATAGGAAGTCAAGTACAAGTTCCCTCCATTTTAATTTTTGGCTTACAGATAGTCGTGTGAGCCATTAAGTGAAAAAGGTAGGGGAAGGCTGTGAGGGAGGCAAGCCAGCTGTGTCTGCCAGAGATTTTTTTCCCCTCTTTTAGTTGGTCCAAACACTAATGGGCCAAACAAGAAGTTCTTTACAGAAAGGGATAACAGACAATGAGGAGAATTTTGAACAAAGGCAACCACATTTCTCTATGGAGAATTAATGCACTCTTGCAATGAAATAGCTTTAGAATTTGCCTAAGTTGAGGGATGGATAAAATATAAATAACTTAGGTCTCTGGGATAATTGGATCATACTCATTGAGCTATTAAAAGAGAAGGGTCCCCACATTCCTTCTTTTCTTGGAGTAAAACAAGCCAGGATGGGCCTCGTGGTTCTTATCACTTTGTGGAAGAAGAAAACTTTGAACATAAAATCTACTTAAAAACAGAAAGAGGAAGAAACATTCATTGGAACATCTGACAGGATAGAAGAATTTAGGGTGAAAGTAAAGATTTTGCTGAAATTAGAAAGGAAAACTGAGAAGTTTGAAAGGACAAGAACAAATCCATAATTAGATATTTGTAATTAACTTGAAGTTGTACAGTACAGGATCTTACCTTATATTTAGTAATTATATAGAATTTAAACATTTACACCATTTACTTTTTTCAGTTTTTTTTTGTTATTACAACATCTATATACAGAAAATTTTAAAAAAGTTGATCTATGAATACTCACACACCCATCACCTAGATTCTACAATGAACATTTCAGGATACTTATTTTACCATGTATCTCTCTGCTTATTGATCCTGCCATCTATCCATAAATTCAGGTTATTTTTCTGGTGCATTTTATAGTAAGTTAAAAACATCAGTATAATGCCATACACACTTCAGCCATTTTTTAAAAAAAAATTTTATAGAAAAGGCAATTTGGGCAGAATTAGGTATTTTTTCTGTTATTCATGTCATATACTGAGACATTATCATAGAAGTTATGATAATAACTGACACATATTGAGCACATCCTAGGTGCCATGTACATAATTCTTTGTAATAATTCTCTGAACTACATACTATTTTATCACTATTTTATACTATTTTATACTATTTTAACTTCATCACTATTTTATAGATGATGAAGCTGAGGTACGATGAGTTAAATACCTGCCCAAAGTTGCATAGCTAGAAAGTAGGGGAGCTGGGACTTGAACCCTTGCAGTTTGGCTTGAGAGCTTGGTCTCTGAACCACCAAAGAGGAGTAACCAGGATTGCAGACATCACACCTTGGAGGAAAGAGCTGCTCTGTGGTTTCCAAACCTGGTAAGAGTTGGCAAAGACCATATGCACCTTGGATAATACACACTACTGTTTCCATCCTGCATACCCAAGAGAGAACTGTATGATGCAGGAAGGATTTTTCTGAATCACAATTGTGAACTTTCTGTTTTTTGGGGGGACTTATTTTCTCCTTGTTTTTGACCACTATATAGCTAGTTTATATGTGCATTTACTACCAGATCTATGACCAGGTATTAGATTTTATTTGCTTAGATAAAGCCTGTTTTTATTGGAGTGCAGCATACCTTCAAAAAAGTGCACTCATAACAAACTGAGCACTGCCATGTGTGATAGGAACAAAGATATGATCCATGTTGATGCCCAACCATTTATATACAGGACTTCTGCAATCATATTCTACTCCTTTGCTGTCCCTACACTTTAAGTGGAGACCATAGCAAATACTTCTTTCTGAATACTGGTTACATAATCACTAGGTTTACTTATTAAATGGATAAGCACTGGTAATATTTATGGATTAACATTACTTCAGATAAGAAATACACATTAGTCACAAACAGATGTAAAATCTAAAACTCTCTAGATAGAACTAAACCCATGTTTTTATTCAGTTTCTATTTTTTCTTTGTCCTTATTTTTTCTGTTCCTGACATTTTCTGTTATGTAAAACTGTTTTACCCTTTTACTTTCTATATTTCGAAGAACATTAATAAATAAAAGATGTGAAAACCAAATTGCTATTCAAATTCAATTGTTTCCAATTATACCAGGAACTAAACAGAACCCGGCAATTCACAGTTTCTTAGGGTGAAAGCAGCTCAACATTATTCAATTTTGTATAAAAGAAATAGAGCAGCAAAAAAGGGAAAAAAGGGGGAAATTCAGAGTTACAGAAACATGAAGACAGCTTAGTATTATGAAGAACAGATGGACTTAAGAGGTCTTTGAAAAGTCACTGTCAGCATTTGATATTCTGTGCTCCATTCCTAGTGTCATTAAATAAACCATCTTATGGGTGCTTCGGTTATTTATTTTTTGTTCGTTTGTCTTTCTTTGATGACACATAGTATCCTTACACTGTATACTCATTTCAAAACTACGACAGCTATGAATATTTCTCACGTATAGTGGGAGGTACATAAAAGACTGGTAAGTCTCAGTGTTGAGGATCCTGAACCACTCCAAACAATTGAGTGTGTCAAAAGGCTTTATGAAATAAAACTGTTGTTAGCTTTCCTTTCTAGAGAGGTTTAAAGGAGAAAAAAAAATTCTGAAATGACTGCCAGAGATATTTCTGTGATTATTCAGGGGGATGAAATAGAATGCTATTTTAAGATGAACTTACATAACAGTGCATATTTTGATGAGGGTAGGTACCTCTGTTTGGTTGTTTGTATGTTTGGAGTAGAGATGGACAAGTGCCCTATGCCTTTATGAAGTCTTGTGGTTTGTAAGTTACGGAAAAACCTGTTGATGCGTTGGATCTGGGAGATTCATTAGTCAGCTTTAGCTGCAGTAACAAGTAACCCTAATATTTCAGTAGCTAACAAAAAATACTTCTTGAGGTAGTGTCCATGGGTCTGCTGGTTGACTTTGCCCTGCTAGTTTCAACTAGGCTTGGATCTAGGCTTTGGGCCTGATTCCCGTCTACTCCATGTCCATGGGATTCGGGCTAAAGAAAGACAGTTACCTGAGACCTGCTTTTTTGCATAGGGAATGACAGAAACACAGTAGTTGCTGGAGGAAGCTTGCCCTGCCTCTTCAGGCCTCTGTTCATAACAGATACACTAGCGCTTCTCTCTGCATTGCATAGGACCGAGCAAGTCAAAAAGCCAGGCCTAAAGTCAATTGAGTGGCGATGTTAACTTTGCAAACTCTTACAAAATGGCAAAGGCTGTGGATTTAGTAATCCTATTACAGGGAGGGGATAAAGAATTGAGAATAAACATCCAATGTACTATAAAAGGCCACCATTGGAGAAAGATCTTTAGTGGGGTATAATTTTTGCCCTTTCCCCAGAGCTTAGATGATCTGAAGTGAAGTAAGGGACTTTTATAAGATGTTTAAAATTTGTAAAGCATATTTAGGAGCACTAAAGATTTAGACTAGCTTGAATTTAAGGTGAATAGCTTGAAGCAGTTCACAGAGAGGACTTACAGGAGTGAATTAACATGGGCTTAGTAAGTACTTACTGCTGCTCACCCCTGCTAGATCTTTGTGAAGATATTAAACATCTAGACAAGGGGGGCAATGTAGAAGAGGGCATAGAAGTTTCCTGTACATCCTCTTTGATACGATTGGAGATTGGAGCCCTGAGGAGGGGTGTGACCACCCATCCTGCCATGCTGCCAGTGCATTGCCGTGACAAGTCTTTCATTTGGCAGGAATGTGTCTCCCCTGAAGAGGGTGACGTAGCAATGAGTGTGAGCAAGGCTCACTGAATCTTCCACCTGTGGCAATTGCTGTATGTCAGACTCACGCAGGCACTTTACCGGCAGGTGGGTGGAGAAGAACTTAGATGGTGTCAGTTAAGACTTGGATCTCTCTTCCATTCTCGTGCTGAATAAAGACACAATAAACCCTCCCCACACTTTTCTTTCTCAGGGAAAGAGCTAGCATTTCTTTTTTCCACAGAGATAAGTTTTTCAACAAGAACTTGAGTTCTTCGCACACTGTGAGCAGTTACTGCTGGCAGGAAAGAGCAGTGAGTGCAAGTGACCAGTGGATCATTCTGCAGTGAGGTTGAGAAGCAGGATCAAGCCGTGGGCTCACATGAGACTTGGAAGTCTCTCTTGAGTTTCTATTTGGAAAATGTTCAGTTTGCCTAATGAATGTGTTTAAAGAAAGGTATTCCTGCCAGGTTTTCAGAGATGGAATAAATGACCTAATTTCGATTTGGACCACAATCAGAATCCAATCCCCGTTGGTAGAAAAATGAGCCTGAAAGAGACCTACAGCAGCCATCCATTCACACTTCTGTTTCTAAGCAGGCGGCCTGCATGCTGCTGTGTGCCGAGACTCTGTGGGTTCATCCTGGATTTTCTGCCGGGCAAGGTACTGCACAGCTTGCCCTTAACTGCTGCAGAGCGGGTTTACCGCCCTTCTCAGAGAACTCAGCTGTGCTTCGTGTGAGGCCGTTATGTGGCTAAAGAAATGGACTCTTTCTGGACACAGTTTTAGAGGCAGGTGCAGATGAACAGCTATCATTACACATATTGGGACATTTCCTGCCTTGATCTGCTAACACTCAGTTTGAGCCAGGGTATTGTATTTTCTACTCTAGCCTTCCTTTTAATGAGGGTTCCAGCCTTATCTGGAATCGAGGACTCCTTTAAGACTAATAAGACATTGCCCCCAAATGCACTGTACATATGCTTTGAACATTTCATTTCAGGAGTTCACAGAACCCTTGAAGGTATGATCCTGGGTTAAGAGTCCCTACTTTAGATTCTCCTATTTAATGGTACTCATTTTAGGCTATTTGATGGATCGAGAGGCATGGCTTACTAAAAGGACAAGGTTTAGACACTTGGCTGATACTGAAGACATTGTTTGCTAGCCCCAGGCCCCACCAAGCCTGAGTTTCTTCCTTTGTAAAATGTGGAGCATTGTAGCACCTTCTCGGGGTTGTTATGAAAACCAAATGAAGTCATTTCCCTGGCTTTTGAGTAAGCGGGTGTTCAAGAAATGACAGTAGTTGTTGTATTAATATATCAACATTGTTGTTACGTTAGGGGACTGACGCATGCAAAGTGCATCTGAGCATCTTGTAGCAAGAGTGTGAATCAAATGATCTCAAGCTTGCTGCCTTCTCTTGGGACACCCGGTGCATTTAAGTTTGTGCGTAATTCTTGTGTCCTCTTCTCTGGCAGGCTTTCATCATCTGTAAACACTGCTAGTTAAGCATTTAGAACAAAGTGCATGACACATAATAGATGCTCAATAAAAATTAATCCTCGTGATTATTAGTATTGTCACTATTACTGTTGCAAATTCATAGGGTATTGTCCAGTGAAACCTTAGTTTCAGGGGAAAGAGGGTCTCAAGATGAATGTTTTTCTAGGAGAGGAGTATCAAAGTAATTGTGATAAGAGGAACAAAAAAGTAGCTCATTCCTTACTCTTTTCAATGTTAAAAATTATGTATTTGCCTTCCATTTGTTTCATTCAAGACAGGTTGAAATGCAGAGACTTGGCCCTTTAGGGAAAAATAACTAATTAAAAAATAATTGTTTCTGAAGCAGAGCTTGCCGAAATGAGGAAATGTGCCAGTAATGTCCCCTCCATTGCTGGATGGGCTAGCTCTAGTCTCCTTAGGTCTTCCTGCCCAAGAATCTTGTGTGTTTATGGGCTTTCTCTCCTCTCTGGCTGTTTGTCTGCAGGACCTCATTTCTCTTATTTAAACACAAATAAAAGGGTAAAAACTTATCATGCGTTTTTTGTTTTTTGTGGTTCAAGGTATTGAACTAGGGCCTTCACACTGTACTGCATCCCTAGCCCTTTAAGAACTTTCTTTTTTCTTGTTTAAATCTTGAGACAGGGTCTTGCTAAGTTGTATAGTTATCGCCTAGGCTGGGCTCAAACCTGTGATCCTCCTGCCTCAGCCTTCCAGAGTACTGGATTACAGGTGTGTACCACCGTGCCTGGCTTGTATTTTAATTGGAAATTAATCAGTGTAGGATTATGCCTTTGTGTGCCTGATGGCTGGCAAAGCCTCGGCAAATATACAATGGACAAGATAAAGAAACTCAAAGTGGGTGAAATATTAGTTGTTAGTCCATGGGAATTTTCATTTTTTGAGGGGTGAGGGACACTTTTTGGTGCTCTTGAAATCTTGCTGTTTTTCTAACCTTGAATTTTCTAGTTGTAGAGTTTTGGATATAGTCTATTATCACCATACCTTTTGAACTTGAAACATTTTTCCTCCTGTTCTAAGGTAACCTAGATTCACTAACATAGGAAGCCTTTTTAAGCTGCCAGAGTGTGATAGGGTCTGATTTAAGACACCATACTGGTTAGTTATTGCTATATAAATACTGCCCTCAAATATAGTGCCTTTAAACAAGCTATCTGTCTGTCTGTCTGTCTGTATCTAGGGTTTGCAATCTGGGCTGGGCTTAGTTGGGTGGTTCTTCTGTTGGATTTCTGGTATTTACTCACATGGCAGCATTCAGCTGGTGAGCTGTCTGGGACTGGGTTTAGTTGGCGACCTGGGATTACTGGGCTTTTCTCGTTCTCTCTCTCCATGGAGCCTCATGTTTTCTCCCTCCTC
Source organism: Hystrix cristata (assembly GCA_004026905.1). Taxonomy (NCBI): domain Eukaryota; kingdom Metazoa; phylum Chordata; class Mammalia; order Rodentia; family Hystricidae; genus Hystrix; species Hystrix cristata. Next base: position 34,192 of record PVJO010002556.1, read on the forward strand.
TGTAGCCTATCCACATACTCTTCCTAGCAGGACAGTTGGACGTTCACAGGATTCTGCAGAGCTTGCAAGAACACACAAGTGGAAGCTGCCAGGTCTTCTCAAGGCTTAGGCCCGGAAATGGCATAGCATCATTTCCATTGCACCCCAGTAGTTACAAACTGTGGGACCAGCTGAGATTTTTTTTTTAAGACGAGGGAACTACACAAAGATGTGGATACAAGAGAGTGGTTGTTTGGGGCCTACCTATGCGTTGGACTACTACAGACACCTAGACTGTCCCGCTTGGAGCAGAGGTATTATAAAGAGTGCAGAGAAAAAGTTTTCCAAAAGCATAGAGTAGGGGCCAGGATACTTTATTTTCTTGCCTTGGTCGTAAACAGGAAGTTCATGAAAACCATCAAGTGAAGGAGCATGAAAAGCAAAGTGCCCAGCACATGGCCTTTCAACTTTGATGTGTTAAAGTCCAGTCTCAGATGGTATAAAACAGGTCTGTGTCCCGCCTCATGCTTCTTAATTTCTTGTTAAACCCTGGCTAATGTGGTTTTAGAATGAATTGAGTGGAGACCTTTTTGCTCTAACAAATGAATCATATTTTACCTTAACTTATAAGATCCTAACATTTTTTTATTGTGTATAGTTAGGGTACAGACATGATGTTGTGATATACATAAGCAGAGTGGATGATTATTGCATGTCAGCAAATTAATATATCCATTACCTTCCATAGTTAACCTCTTTTTTTTTTTTTTTCAAATGGTGAACGCACCTGGAATCTACTGTATGGACAAATCTTCAAAATCCAATGCAGTGTCACAATGTACCTCCTGCTGTCCATTAGATTATAGACTTATCCTATGTAACAGTAAGTTTGTACTGTTTGACTTACACCTCCCCATTTCTTAGGGTAGAGTCTGATTGTGTGACACAGGCTGGCCTTGAATTTGCTGTGTAGCTCAGGCTGGTCTTAATGTCATAAACCAGCTTCAGCCTCTCGGGTACTGGGATTGCAGGTTTCTGCCATCGTGCCTGGCCAGTCATTATTCTTGCAGGCAAGGATCTTGCAGGCAAGGGTGTTAAAATGTCAGTGGGCAGAGCATGGTGAGAAGTGGGTTATTTGTATTGTCTCAAATCGTCTCCCCATAAGGTATGTTGATTGAAAAGGAAAGATGATATCTTAAAGTGGAGAAACTTTCCAGACACCCCGTTAACCTAGTGATCAAATTTGACATCACCAATATAACATGCTGATAATATTTATACCTGATGCGATGCACTGAGAAGAGCACATTGCTTCTGTGTTCTTCTTGCCAAAAATGTCTCTGTTAATCTGATCATGAAAAACATCAGGCAAACCCAACTTGAGGGACTCCTTGACCAGTGCTCTTCAAAAGTGTCAAGGACATCAAAGGCAGGGGAGGACTAAGAATTGTTGCAGAAGCTAAGGAGACATGAAGACTACATGGAACATGGTATCCTGGATGAGATCCCATATCAGAAATGTGTCTTATATCAGGATATTAGTGGACAAAATGGTGAAATCCAAGCCTGTAATTTAGTTAATAGTATTATATTAATGTACAGATGTTCCTTGATTTATGATGGTTATGTTTTGATAAACCCATTCTAAATTAAAAAATATCAAAAGTGGAAAATGCATCTTGTATACCAACCAAGTATCCTGTCTTAGCAACAGCATACACCATAGAGAATTTGTTGTTTCCCTTCACAATTGGGTGACTGCCTGGGACTGGATCTCATGGCTCTTCCCCAGTTTCTTTTGGTTTTTATTTTGGGAGGAGGTTGCTAGGGATTGAACTCAGGGTCTTGTGCTTGTTTGGCAAGCGCTCTACCACTAAGCTAATTCCCCAACCCCCTCTCCTTTTTTTCTGTTTTTTGTTTTTTGAGACAGGGTCTCACTATGTAGTTCAGGCTGGCCTTGAACTCAGAGTGATCCTCCTGCCTCAGCCTCCCAAGTGCTGGGGTTACTGGTGTGCGCCACCACGCCCAACCCCCAGTTTCTTGAGAGAATATCTACTGCTTATTGCTAGCCTAGGAAAAGTTCAAACTTCAAAATTTGAAGTATGGTATGGTTTCTGGTAAACATACAATGTTTTCACATCATCATAAAGTTGAAAAATGCAAAGTTGAAATGCCATAATTTGGGGACTGTATATTTCTTAGCTTTGATAAATCAACTATGGTTTCACATTAGGGGAAACTGGGAGAAGGGTATATGAAAAATCTCTGTACTTTTTTGAGAGATTATTATAAATCTAAAATTATTTCAAAATAAAGCACTAAAAATTGAAGAATATACAGAGCATATGCTGTGTTTTAAGTGTGGTGGAGCAGGGGCTGAAGTTGCAATCCATTTGGAGTTTATTTCAGATTGCCCAGGCAAGACACGATGGGTAATTTGCAGCAGGCTAGTTGTAGTAGAGGGATGAACTATTGGATTCTGGTTGTATTTAGAATATGTAGCCAACAGAATTTGCTGATGGATTACTTTTAGGGAGAAGAGATTTGAGGCCACATAGAGATCTCTTAGAAGGTATTTCCTTGGCCCTTTCTTTCCTAGGGGACTAGGCCTCTTAAAAAAATTCGAAGACTTGGAACAGGGCACTTAAGTCAAATGATAGGAGTGAAGGCCTAAGAAATGAAGAACCAGCAAGCTGAGGACAGAAAATTGGCATTGTTGAAGTGGAAATGCCCAGAATAGAAGGTATTTGCTACAGTCTAAATTCAGTTTTCATTTGTGACTGACACTAATCTCCTCCCTCTTATAAAAAGAACCTAATGCAGTAATAAGAGGAAAAATGAGTTGAGAAAATAATGGCTAGTCAAACAGAGAAGGGACTTACCATGAGCCATGGTAACATGAGCCCACAAAGCTGAAGATATTTACTATGTGGCTCATTGCAGAAAAAGTTTGCGGCCCCCTACTCTAGGCAGTCAGGCGGTAAGAACACAAGTCACCATCTGCATGTGAATATGTTGTCTGTGCTGCTTACCGTGTTGTAGGGCGACGAACACAGTGAGACACATGATGGCAAACCCTGACATTGAAAGACCACTCTAATTCATAATTCACCTCTGTGAGCAGCCTCTATCTGGTAGACAAAAACCTTAGCTGCACCGACATCACTGTGAAGTGTCTATCCTTATTTCTAGGATAATTTCTCTGTGATGGAATCAAGACATCCATCCCCACTGTTGAACCTGTCACACTGTATTTATTTTCTCCTTATGCCTATTTTTGGCCCTCTTCTTGTTTCTTTTCTATAACCCCCCCCACCCTTGTTCAGTCTTTGTCTTTCTCCCTTAGATACTCACCCGAGTTTGACAGCGTGATTACTTAATACTTACCTGCCAAATTAACTGACTTATTTTACCAACTGGGTGGATATACAATACCTTGACACTTGCTATTTGAGCATTTTACTGAAGTTTTTTGTATGTCCATGATGAATAAATAATGATACAAGTATTCAAATATTGGTAATTGGCCTATTTTGTATTAAAATATGCACCACAGTATACATTGTCTTTCTCCCTGTTTGACTTCAGTTCAGTGAAGATTAATAGGTTAAAATTAAAATTAGTAATCCCCTCAATCCCTCTTTGCTTTCTAGACTCCCTTTCTGTTCCTTTAATTTGGAAAGATTACAATGAAAGAGGAAAGTGCATTTAGTCAAATGAGCAATGTGCATAAGAGTAGTCCGGTGATATGAGAGAACATACTCTGGTAGCTCACAAACACTGAAGTTTTGAAATGGCCCATAAGTTTGTACCAAGAAAATATTATTGACAACCATCTGGTGGTGCTGTTTGTTTGTTTATTTATTTCACTGGGAGGTTGAGATGCACTTCTTGATACAAAACACACAATAATCACAAACATATAAGACTCTCCCTTTGATCTTTCTCTCCCTCCTTCCCTGTCTTCTTCCTTTCCTCCTTCCTTGATTCTCTCATTCCTTCCTTCTCCTTTAGCATCACTCACTCCTTACTCTTTTTCTCTTCCTGGCAATGATTCCAGTTCGTCTAATATGTATATTCAAATTTCTATGTGTCCTTGAAGCATATATAAGGATATTTTGTGGACATGTATCAGTGATTTATATTATTGGGGGCTGGAGGTGTAGCTCATTTTATAGTAAGTCCCTGACTTACAAACATTCAAGCCGTGAACTTTTACAGATACAAACGGACCTCAAATTACAAACGTTTGTAGATGTGAACAAATCGCAGAAGGAGCTCACGTGTCTGCCGGGCATTGTCACAGTATGCCGCTGTGTGCTTACTGTACTGTGCGACAGTGCACAGTAGCATAGTGCTCTGTGCGACAGTGCACAGTAGCATAGGGCTAGAGCCCGGGATGTCCAGAAGCAAGAGCAAAGCAGCGGTGATGTGGAGGGGACTGCTGGGAGTACAAAGCAATATACCTTGTATATTTGTGTCAAAGGTGTGTGAGACTCACTTTGTCAGACTTACGAATGAATCCTAGTTGCCAGTGTTCTCCCAGAAGGCCATTTGTTTGTAAGTTGAGGACTTACTGTAGGAAAATAGTTGCCCGGGTTCAGTTCCTAGCACTGCCAAATTTTTTTTATATTAATGGATTTTTGCAAAGAACCCATTCTATTTCTTAATTTTGTATTTTACTCAGAACTGTGTTCTTAACATCTATCCATGCTGTGTGTCTACCTACTTTGTTGCTTTGAGCTGTTTCATGATATTTCACTTTTCCATTTCCCCCCGGGATAGATGCAGTACTTAGGCTGCTCCGGATTCCTTTACCACAAATAACACTTCTTATAAATGTCCCTTTTTGTGTTGTATGTGAATTTCTGTGATAAATTCTAAGAAGTGGCATTGCAGGATCATAAAGTGACGAACACTTCGATTAAATTCTACCAGATTGCTCTTCATAATGTTTGCATCTGTGTGTGTGTGTGTGTGTGTGTGTGTGTGCGCATGCGTGCATGTGTGTGTATGCATGTTCTCAGAGTCTGAGGTAAAATATTATGCCTCAGTGAACATCCTTGAAAATCCACAAAGTCAGATTTGGGACCATTGTTTGGTGCAAAGGAAATGGTGGAATCACATTAGATTTTCTGCAGGAATTCAGTTTACATTCTTACCATCAATAAGTAGGAAATAGTGACATATATCTTTGGCATACAGGAAGGGAACTGAAGGACAGAGGGAGGGGGATGGGAAGGGAGGGAAAGATTAATTAAAAAGGGGAGGAGGACTCTGAAGTGCTGTGTACGTGCATCAGGTTCCTGTGAGGAATGTGATCATCATGTACTACAAACATATATTAAAATACATACAAGAGAAGGGGACCAAGAGGTGTGGGGTGGGAGGGTATTAAAGAAAAGAACTGAGAAATGTCATGTACACATACCAACTCCCCATGATGATTGTAATCAGAATGTACTACAAACATGTGCCAGTGGGAAAAAAAGAGAAAAAAATTACTACCATAAAATGAGCACTTAATATGTACTGTTAACCAGAGCAGTCGGGCAAGAGAAAAAAGATACATATAGGAAAAGAGGAAGTCAGACTATCCTTATTCATAGATGACATGATCCTTTAGATAGAAAACCCAAAAAATGCCAAGAGACTCATAGGACTAATAAAAAGCAATCAGCAAGGTAGCAGGATAGAATATCACACAAAAATCAATAGCATTTCTGTACACCAGTAATGAACCCACCAAGAAAGAAATTAGGGAAACAATACCATTCACAATAGCTTCAAGAAAATTTACTTGAGAAAATGGAAAGATATCTCCTCTTTGTAGATAGACAGAACCAATATTGTCAAAATGGCCATACTTCCGAAACTGTTAATACAGATTTAATGCCGTCCCAATCAAAATATCTATAGCATTCCACACAGAACTAGAGAAAACCAATTCTAAAATTCATATGGAACCAGAAGAGACCCAGAATAGAAAAGCAGTCCTGGGCAACGAGAATAAAGCAGAGAGCCTCACAATCCTGGATTTCAAGTTATAGTCATAGCTACAGTGGCAAAAACATCATGGAATTGTCAGAAAAACAGACATGTGGATCAGTGGAATGGAATACAGGATGCAGAAACAACCCCAGGCGCATTCGGCCATCTGATGTTTGACAAAGGGGCCAAAAACATACACTGGAGGAAAGATGGTATCTTTAATAAATGGTGCTGGGAAAACTGGCTATCCACATGTATAAGGTTGAAGCTAGGTCCATATCTCTCACCATGTACTAAACTAAAACCAAAATCGACCAAAGAGCAAAATCTTAAAACAGAAACACTTAATATGCTGGAAGATAAAATAGGTAAAACTCTTGAAGACATAGGCTTAGGCAAGGACTTTCTGTACAGATCCCCAGTTGCAGGAGAAGTAACATCAATAACCAACAAATGGGATTATATCAAATTGAAAATCTTCTGCACAATAAAGGAATCAACCAACAGAATAAAGAGATAGCTTACAGAATGGGAAAAAATTTTGCTGGCTACTCCTCAGAGGACTAATATCTAAAACATACACAGAAGTGAAAAATATTAGACCTCCCCAAAATAAAAGATCCAGTCAGAAATGGGCAACTGAAATGAATAGACACTTCTCAGAAGAAGAAATACAAATAGAAATACAAATACATGGAAAAAATTTTCAGCATCTCTGACTGTTAGAGATATGCAAATTAAAAGAACACTGAAATTGCATATCCAGAAATTCCATCTCACTCTGGGCTATCATCAAGAAATCAAATAATAACAAATGCTGGGGGGGCTGAAGGGAAAAAGAAGCTTTTCCACATTGTTGGTGGGAATGTAAAACTAGTACAATCACTATGGAAATTAGTATGGAGATTCCGCAAAAAACTAAAAATAGAAATAACATTTGACCCAGCTATTCTCCTTCTAAGTATCTTCTAGAAAGAGTTAAAGAACTCATGTTACAGTAATACATGCACATTCATGTTTGTAGCACAACTCCCAACAGCTAAGTCTGGGAAGTGGTCTATATGCCCATCAACAGATAAATGGATAAAGAAAATATATTTATATGCAATGGTATACTACTCTGCTATAAAAAGGATAGTTTGAGTCATTTGTAGGAAAATGGATGCACCTTGAGACCATAGTGCTAAGTGAAAAAATCGGATAGAGAAGGTTAAATATCACATGGTTTCTCTTAAATGAGAACCCCAAAGTACAAATAAATTAAAGAGCAAAATAAAGGATAGATAATAGGAAACAGGAGAGAGATCTTTTGCAAATGGGGAGGGGATCAAGAGATGGAGGGTGATGTGAGGGAAAGGGACGTAAAAATAATTGTGATGTGTTATGTACATGTATCAACTCTCCACAATGAATGTAATCATTACATACTATAAATGTGTACCAATGAAAATAAAATTTAAAAAAATATGCTGTTATCGTTTAGATCTAAATTGTCCCTCAAAAGTCTCATGTGCAGAGGTGGGGCTTTTGAAAGGTGATTGGATCCTGGAGCTGCAATACTTAACCATGGATTAGTCCATTGATGAGTTCATAGCTGACTGTGCTGGTTGAACATGGGGCCTGGTTGGAAGAGGTGTGTCACTAGGGGGATGACCTGAAAGGATGTATTCTTGTCCTTTGCTTCTCCCTTTGCTCTCTGCTTCCTGGCCATCATGTAGTAAGCAGCTGTCCTCTGTTGTGTAGTTCTGCCATACCCTATCTGCCTTGGAGCCAGCCAGCCTTGGATGGAACCCCCTGAAACCGTGAGCCAAAACAAACCTCTCTTCCTTTGGTTTGAGGGTATTGGATATTTTATCCCAGGGAGAAAGTGACCAGTACATGTGTCAAGGACTATGCTAGCTGATTTACATTCTTTGCCTCCACAGTAATGCTATAAACATAATTTCTGTTTCACTGTTGTGAAAACCTAGGTAAGAAAATTTTAGTGACTTGCTTGAAGTGCTTTATTTCAGATCTGGGATGAGACTCAGGTCTGTCTAACTCCAAAGCCGGTGCTCTTAATCACAATGTTCCAAAACCTTACCTGGGGTTGGGGATTTAGCTCAAATGGTAGAGCGCTTGCCTAGCAAGCACAAGGCCCTGAGTTCGATCCCTGGCCCCTCCCCGCTCCCCGCAAAAATCCTTCCCTATCTTCCTTTAGCCCAAAGGACTTTTTGAGATACTTGATATTTTTCTCCACCACAACTCTCTGTTTTGTAGGCTTTAGAATATCATGTTAATGGGATAGTGTGGGGATGAGCAGAGAAGATTGAGAGACACTCTGGGGCAAACCACCGCTGCAGCCTTGGCCTTCTGTGTTCCATATACCATAACAGAATATATTTGCATTCTGTTTTTTTAATGATATCAATTTCTTTACTCTTTATAAGATAAATTTTTGTTTTTTTATTAGTATATGTTTGTGATACATAATAAATCCATTCTTATGGGGAATTGGTACATATGCATATCACATTTTGAACGTTTTTACTTCCCCTTCCCCTCCCCTCTGTTCTGACTTTCCTCTTCCCCAGATCCCCTTCTTATCTCTACAGAGTCTATCTCCCTCTTTTCTATCATCTATCTTTTATTTTGCTCTTTAAATTATTTTTACTTTGGGCTTCTCATATTAGAGAAACCATGCAATATATTTAACCTTTTGTGTCTGATTTATTTCACTTAGCATTATGGTCTTAAGATGCATGCATTTTCATACCAGTGACCCAAATTTAACTTTATTTTATGACTGAGTAGTACTCCATTGTGTTTATATACCATGTTTTCTTTACCCGTTCATCTCTTGATGGGCGTATAGGCTACTTGCAAGATTTAGCCATTATGAGTTGTGCTGCTATAAATATTGGTATACATGTGTCCTTGTAATATGATATCTTTAACTCTTTTGGGAAGATATCCAGAAGCGGTATAGCTAGGTCGAAAGGAATTTCTGCTTTTAGTTTTTTGAGGAATCGCCAAACTGATTTCTATAGTGGTTGTACTGGTTTACATTCTGTTATGTTTTATATCTGGATTCCTCCCCACTCCCAAGCCTCTTGTGCTCAAAGGCAGGGTTTTGAAAGGTGATTGGATTATGGAGGTGTTATAGTTAAATATGAAGGTGGTGGTGGGGAGTGGTCAGAAGAGGGCATCAGAGGTGGCGTGACCTGGAAAGATACATCTCCCTTCCTGGTTCCTCCTTCCACTCTCTCTGCTTCCCCACCACCATGATGTGAGCGGATGTGAGCTCTTTCTCCTGTGTTATGCTCCTTTGCCATACTGCCCTGCCTTGGAACCAGCTGACTATGGACTGAAACCTCTACAAACTGTAAGCCAGAATAAACTTCTACTTCCTTAAATTGTGGATGTCAGGTATTTTGTCTCATTGATGAGGGACACCAATGATGTACAAGGTTTCCATTTCTCCCACAGCCTCGCTAGCATTTGTTGTTTTTTGAGTTCTTGATGATGGCCATTCTTTCTGGAGTAAGGTGGAATCTCAGTGTTGTTTTGATTTGTATTTCTCTAATAGCCAAAGATGTTGAACATTTTTTCGTACATCTGTTGGCCATTTGTACTTCTTTTGGGAAGTGTCTATCCATTTTAGTTGCCCCTTTTTTGATTGGGTCTTTTATTTTTGGAGGATCTCATTTTTTTGCAGTTCTTTATATATTCTAGATATCAGCCCTCTGTCTGAGGAGTAGCTGGCAAAATGTTTTCCCATTCTAGGTTAGGTTTATAGCTTAGTTACTGCGATGGTTAGCTTTAAGTATCAAGGTGATGAAAGTAAGGAATGTCTATAAACCTGGAAAGGCACTATTTTTGGGTGTGTCTGCAAGGATGTTTCCAGAGGAGATTAGTATATGAGCCTGAGGGTACTAAATGGGCAATAGAGATTGGGTGTCATCCAAACAGCCGGGGTCCAGGAGAGAACAAAAACGAGCAAACAAACGAAAAAGTCAGATGTGCCTATCTTGCTGTTTTTGCTGCTGAATTCTCAGAGGAATTTTTCATCAGCACTCTGAACTTAACTCCTAACAGCATAGGGACAATAGCATTAAATGGCTCCTTATGACTCCCCTTTGAGATTGGGGTTCTTAGCTTTTGGAGGTTACACACCTCCTTGAAACTCAATCGACAAGCTGGACTTGATGATGTGATGGCACAGGTCTGTAATCCCAGCACTCTGGGAGGATGAGGGGAGAGGATCACAAGTTCAAGCCTAGCCTAGCCTTGGCAATTTAGTGACTTAGCATAGCAAGACCCTATCTCAAAAAATAAACAAACAAACAAACAAAAAAGATAGTCTGGGGATGTAGCTTGGTGTCAAGTCCCTTAGTCTGATCCTTAATATCACACACACACACACACACACACACACACACACACACACTCTCACACACATCAAATGAGATCTTGAACCCTCTTTCCTACAAATACAATGCACACAGATTTTATATATGCATTATACGGAGGGGTTTTGGACTTTTTAAGACTGTCCCTGGATCCAGGTTGATTGCCTCAGCTCTCCTTGATGCTACGTGGGAAGGTAGGAGGTCTGAGTTATTCTCAACTCTACTATTAACCAGTTAGGCCATGTTAGACCAATCTGTTAGTTTCTTTGGGCCCGAGTTTCCTTATCAAGTAAATAAGGGGTTTGCCATATGTTAATCGTCACAATCCAGTTCTACAATATAATTCTATTCTAACTCTCTAGTCTTCTTTCGTGAACAGGAATTTGGCTTCAATCAGAAGAGGCCTGAAATCCCTGTTTTTGTTTTTCGGTTTTTTTTTTTTTTGTTTTGTTTTTTTCCTGAAGGAAAGGAACAACTGAAAGTGGATCATGTGTAGAGACATTATCCTGTCTTTTGTTAACACAAACATATATTGGGGGCCTATCATGTGCCCAGTTGTGTGCAAAGTGCTACTGTTTCATACATAAATAAGGCTTCATCTTTGCCTCACAGAGTGGGGGAGACTTCGTGCACTTACACATACATTTTCTGTTTTAAGGAGTGAAAAAAGACCAAGTTATGTGAGTTTCCCTGGGCCTGCATGAAAATCTGTTTAAATGGTCTCTATTCAGACTTTTCCTGGCAGCTATGTGTCTCATTCAGCTCTCTCCTTCAGGGGAAAAGCTAATGTATGGAGAACCAGGCTTCTTTGCCATTCTGCAGCTCAGTGCTTGCCAGAGACCAGCTTTTAATTCTTAAAGGGACCAGGCCTTTCTTCCAAAACACCTCTTAACAGCACAGTTCACAAGTAGGCAAGCCATAGTTTCCTCACTCCCACATGGCTTTCCTGACTCCCAAGCAGGAGAAGAAAGATCTGCAGGGTTGAGCTGGTTTACGGGGGATACAATAGAACATTGAGAAATTCTCATTTTTATTTACTTATTTGATAATCTGCTACTTATTTTATTTTTCCTCTTTTGTTCAGTCTTTGTCTTTCTCCCTTTGATACTCACCCGATTCTGACAGCATGATTACTTAATACTTACCTGCCAAATTAACTGACTTATTTTACCAACTGGGTGGATATACAATACCTTGACACTTGCTATTTGAGCATTTTACTGAATGTAAAAAATGTCCCCAGTGATATCTTATCCAAAGGCAAAGCCCTAGGGCTCCTTTTATTTAAGGAAAAAAAAACCCATTTGTTGCTTTTGTATTTATAAACTGCATTTGGTTATAATACATGTTCCGCTATAAGATAGAGCCAACCAGTATTCTCCTTCCAGTTGCAAAGGGGGAAAGATACATATATAAGCATATATTCCCATTGAATTTTGTGGCAATTGCTCTGCCATCCCCCCAAAAGAATGTGGCTTTGTTCACAAAGATTCAGTTTCTGTATTGGGCCTACTAAGCTGTTTTTTTGGACATTTTTTTAATATACAGTCAGCAATGAATAAATAAAATATTTCCCAAATAATATATACCTACCTTCTTTTGTGAGTAGAAGTGGGATTAATGATATTTTTTTTTTAATCCTTCTCGAAAGATACCACTGGAGCACGCATTTCTCCTAATAGATTAGTGTGAGGAGGTAAGAGGGAAAATAAGAACTCACATACACACTGTCTGTCTGTCTGTCTGTCTATCTATCTATCTATCTATCTATCTATCTATCTCCATTTCCGCAAACAAATCCTTAACTAAAAGGTGATTCTTGAAATAAGTATTCACATCTTGGGCTTGCAGGAGAGTGGCATGCTGTGGTCGGCCTGTCTCTAACCTGTGGGTCCCATGCAGTCCTGGGCAGATAGTACTGTGGCCCCAGAAGATTATGAACTTTTTTTTTTTTATCTCCAAGAGCCTGTATTGGTACATTGAATACATAGTGATCACATTCATCATAGTTAATTTGTACCTGTACATGGTACATCTTGGTTCCCCACCTTTTTCCCCACTCCTCCCACTCCCCCTCCCTTCCCTATTTACAGTAGCTTTATTTACATTTTCCCCCTTTTTTCCCTTTCTTTTCTTTTTCGTTTCCTTCTTTTCCCCCTCCTGCCTTTCTAATTTTCCTCCCTATTGAATATTATCTTTCTTGTACTTAGTATGTATTACACTTTTTTGTCCTTATTTATGCTTGCAGTTTCTCATACCAGAGAAACAATTCGATATGTACTCATGAATGTTTGATTTATTTCACTTAAGAGTATATTCTCAAGGTACATCCATTTACCTATAAATATCTCAAGTTTATCTTTTTTATGGGACAGTAATACTCCATCGTATAGAAAAACTACATCTTCTTTAGCCATTCATTAGTTGTTGGACATTTGGGTTGTTTCCAAGACTTAGGTATTACAAACTGTGTTGCTATAAACATGATTGTACATATATCACTGTGGTACAATGTTTTTAATTCTTCTGGGAAGATACCAAGCAGAGGAATAGCTGGGTCAAATGGAATCTCTAGTCGTAGTTTTCTGAGGAATCTCCACACTGATTTCCACAGTGGTTGGACCAGCCTACAATCCCACCAACAGTGGAGGAGGGTTCCTTTTTCCCCACAGCCTGCCCAGCATTTGTTATTGGTTAATTTCTTGATGATAGCCATTCTTTCTGGAGTGAGATGAAATCTTAGCCTTGTTTTGATTTGCCTCGCTCGAATGACCAGTGATGTTGAATACTTTTTCATATATTTGTTTGCCATTTGTATTTCTTCATCTGAGAGGTGTCTGTTCATTTCAGATGCCCATTTTTGGATTGGGTCTCTAAATTGGGGGGTCTGATTTTTTGAGTTCTTTATATATTCTAGATGTGAGACCTTTGTCTGAGGAATGGTTGATAAAAATTTTTTCCCACTCTTCGGGTTTTTGCCCCACTCTGTTGGTGATTTCTTTTGCTGTGCAAAAGCCTTTTAATAGGATGTGGTCCCAAGTGCTGATCCTTTGTGTTGTTTCCTGTGCAGTCTGAGTTTTGTTCATAAATTTTTTTCCTACCCCTGGGTCTTCAAGAGTTCTTCCTATTCTCCCTTCTAGTAGATTTAGTGTTTTTGTTTTAATGTTTAGATCTCTGATCTACTTTGATTTTAGTTTAGTACATGGTGAGAGACATGTATCTAGTTTTAGTTTTCGGCCTGTGGCAAGGCAATTTTTCCAGCACTATTTGTTAAAGAGGCTGTCTTTCGTCCAGTGAGGATTTTTGGGTCCTTTGTCGAAGATGAGGTATTTGAGTGTTTTGGGGGTTGTTTCTGTGTCTTCTAACCTGTTCCATTGATCCTCGGGTCTGTCTTTTTGCCAGTACCATGCTGTTATTATCACTGTAGCTTTATAGTATAATTTTAAGTCAGGGATTGTGATTCCCCCCGTCTTGCTCCTGTTGCCCAGAATTGTTTTTGCTGTTCTTGGTCTCTTCTGGTTCCAGGTGAATTTCATGATTGCTTTCTTTAATTCTGTGATGTGTGCTATTGGTATTTTGATTGGAATTGCATTAAATCTGTATAGTAATTTAGGAAGTATGCCCATTTTCAGTATGTTGGTTCTTCCTACCCAAGAACATGGGATATCTTTCCGTTTTCTGACATCCCTTTCAATTTCCCTTTTTAGAGTACTGTAGTTTTCACTGTAAAGATCTTTTACTTGCTTTGTTAGATTGACTCCTAAGTATTTCATTTTTTTTGGTGCTATTATGAAAGGTGTATCTTCCCTAATTTCTTTCTCCATGAGTTTGTTATTTGTATATAGAAATGCTATTGATATTTGAGTGTTGACTTTGTATCCAGCTACACCATTGAATTCAGTTATTAAATCTAGAAGTTTTTTGGTGGAGTTTTTGGGGCAATGTTGCTTTTCACGACTCAGTGGAGCAGTGCTCCATCCGGGACTGCGTGGGCGGCAATGGAACACTGTCTGGGAAGCCACAGCACAGTGCTAACTCCGCTTCCTGTGCCTGTCACACATAGTTGAACAGGGGCTATCACATGTGCTTGTGTGACTTGGCAAGTAAAACAGGATTGACTATTCCGCTAGTTTTGTGTTTATTTATGTTGCTTTTTTTGAAAGTTAAGAATTAAAAATTAAGGAAGTTTTGTTACTTATATATATAAACTATATTATACATTTTATATGTGGCTAAAGACAGTTCTTCTTCACTCAGTGTGACCCAGGCAAGCCAAAAAGTTGGACATCCATTCTTTGTCGTATATATTGTGATAGATTTAGATATTTGATTAACATTTGTAGCCTTCTCTGAGAAGACAGGATTCCAGTTGAAGGTCCAGAAAAGATCAAGTTATGTGAATTTCCCTGGGACTCAATAAAATCTTTGAATGGCCACCCTCAATTAGAGCCTTCCTTGCCTTGTATGCTACTCGCAGCCATTTGTGTTTCGGCTTCTAGAAACAAAGAAGGAGAGAAATAGTATAGGAATATTAGAAGCTGAAGCAACTCTCAGAGTCTCAGAGTCAGGTTGTATGCCCCTGGGGATGCAACGATGGTTTCTCTTTAATCCTATGGAAACTGACTTTTAAGTGAAATAAATACAGTGCTTTAATAGCACTTGGTGATCCTGGGGCTTTCTTGATAAGCTTTATTGCCTCCAGATTTGATATGATTAGCATGGTTTAAGATGCAAGATATTTTAAATTGGGTATGATGATACATGCCTGTAATTCTAGCACTTGGGAGGCTGAGGCAGGAAGATCACCATGAGTTTGAGGCCTGCCTGGGTTACATAGTGAATTCAAGACTAGCCTGGAATGCATAGCGAAACCATGTCTCACCCCACCCCACCCCTAAAGCACAGCTATTTAACAAAGAGGTACGGTTTAATTTGTACTTGATCTACCTGATTCTGATATAGACTTTGTCCTTAATTTCTATTTCCTACAAATAATTTTGGCCCCTCCAGTCTCTACTAATAGTGATTCTCGAAGTATGGTCCAGGGACCTCAGGGAGTCAGAAGATCTTTTGTGGGGCTATGCAGCATAAAAACTATTTTTATACTAGTATTGAGGAATTGTTTGATTTGTAAATTCTCATTTTTTAGTGCATGGTAGAGATTTCTGTTGGCTTCATGATATGTGATACTACAACAGACTAAATGCAGATGCAGATATTTGAAGCAGTTGTGTTAACCATCAAAGAAATTTACAAAAAATATAAAATATTGCCACTCTTCTCACTACGTTTTGTGTTGTAAAATGTAGCTATGTTTCATTCATCGTGTTATTTATATTAGCATGTAATGGGTCTATTATTATCTTTGAATGAATAAAAAATCCTTAAGTTCTCAGTTTGCATTTATTACGTGGCAAATATCAATAGGTGTACCCATATGAACAAAAGCTCTTTGGGCTTCTCAGTAATATTTGAGTGCAAATCAGTAAGTTTCAGAATTGCTGCTTTACTAATGTATATACATGGTCCAGTGCAGGAAAAAAAAAGAAACAGACTGCAAGAATCCAATTAATGTGGAACCTGAGGTTATTTTTCTTCATAAGGTGGCAATAACACGTGTAAATTTCAATGCTCTTGGAATTGTAAGCTTTATGAAGAATCATTGGTGTGACATTACACATTCTCTGTCATATGAATTCACTCAAATTTAGAAACTCAGGGCTAATTGCCATTGCTCTTTGTAATTTGATCATTGTTGAACAGGTGAATTTTCTTCATTTGTCACTGAACTGGAATATTTAGCCATTGTTTCACAGGTGAAGTTAGTGGCATTTATCATTTGCTCTGTTTTCCCCATATTTTGTTGGTTCTGGAAGATAAACAGTATTTGGTGAATTGTTTAGTGTAATTATGTATGATCATCTAAAATTTATAACTACTATGTATTTGTTAATTAACTTAAAAGGTGGTAGCTTAAAAAATGACTGTTAATGGTGTTGATGAAATGGTAAAAAATTGACATTAGAGCTGGCTCTCCATAATTCTTTCTAATTATGTTTCCTTTAATTTTATATACTTTTGTTCTTCCTATCTTTCAGAGTGGACTGTGTCCAGTTCTGAATAATTTAATCGAGAGTGTGCAGCGTTTAGAGAGATATTTTATAGAAGAAAAGCTTAAATTAATAGAGTCTGTTTAGCCTGAAAAAGAGGACTTAACAGAAATCTCTAAGTATAGAGTGCCTTGTTTTGCAGAGGATGGGAACCAGCTGTCCTTCAACTCCAGGAGACGAGAATAAAAGGACATGGACTTAAAGTGTAATCAGAGGGATTTAAGACACAATGACCATGTTTCTACACAGCAAAGGCTAGTAGACCCTGAGTGGGTTCTCTAAGGCAGCTGTGGGCTTTCTCTCTCTGGAGACTTGGGAATCTGACACTGTTCTTACGTCCATCAGTTGCAGGCAGAAACTAGGTTACTGCTTCCTAACTTCTTAAGACTTTGGCACTTTGACATTTTAAAATTTTCATTGGAATGTCTGATAAGGGCAAATAGCCCTTCATAAAAATTGTATCTGAATGGGATAATGAGGGGGAAAGAAAGAGAACAGACCATAAATACACAGAATTCAGCAACAGCTGTTTCTACCTGCCTACTTGCTTCCTTTCTTCTCCCTGCACTTCATATTCTACCCAGCACTCACAATGATCTTTTTATTTATTTTAAAAATATTATGACAAATATTTTTGTTCTGGTAAAATGTACATAACATAAAATTGACCCTTTAGCCATTTCAAGTGTACAGTTCAGTAACACGAAGTGCTTTCATATTGTTGCACAACCATGTCCACCATCTGTCTTCAGGACTTTTCCGGTTTGTAAAATTCAAACTCTGTACCCATTAAATACTAACTTCTGCTGTAGGGGATTTAGCTCGAGTGGTAGAATACTTGCCTAGCAAGTGCAAGGCCCTGAGTTCGATCCCCAGCACCCCCCCCCAACACTAACTCCTTGTCGCCCCTTCCCCCCAGATCCTGGTAACCTCTTTTCTACTTTCTAACTTTATGAATTTGAAGAATGATCTTTTAAAAGGGCTTGTCACATCACATGATTTCCCTTGCCTCAATCTTTGCTATTGCTTCCCATTGCAATGACAGTGCATTCTCAGTAGCTCACAGTGGCTCTGCCTGCCGCTCTGATCTTTATCTCAAGTACTTTTTCCCCTGTTCAGGGTGTCCCTTTACTTTGCCCTTATGTTTTTGGTCTCCCTGATATTCCAAGATCATTCCCATCTTGGAGCCTATTCCTTTGTTGAAATGGTTTTCCCCTAGAGCTTTGCATTGTTTCCTCTTTCTCATTACTGGGGTCTCAGCTTTGATCTGTCTTCTTTGGAAGGCCTCTGCTAAGTACTTAAAGAAGAAGGCACTTAGTCCTATAATAGGATAATAGGAAGGCTTCTGATTAGCTATTTGTATATTCTTCACTGTATTTATAAATGCCTGGAATTACTTTATCTAGATTTAGGATACAGTCTATCCAGAATTTGGCTGCTTCTCACCCTTCTACTCTTCACCCCCTGCTCTAAGGCACTATCTGTCCCTAGGATGGTGATGGGTAGCCTCTCGGCTTTTTCTATCTCTGGTGATCTTGTCTCAATACAACAGCCAGAAGAATTCTTTAAAGATGGAAGTCAGATCACATGTGTCTCCATTACTCTTAGACTGAAAGCCAAAGTATTTGGTGGTGACCTACAAGGGCCTCATGATCTGGCCCTCTGAGACCTTTCTGACTGTAGCTGTTGCTGGCCTCTGTCTCGCCCAATTCATTCTTATTCAACACTGCTTTCTTTTCTGTTCCTTGATCAAGCCACTTGCTGCAGTCAGTGGTTTTGGCCTGGTTGGTTCCTTTTTAACGTTCTGTAACATTTACTTATTTATTTATCATATTTATTTCTTACTTGTCTCCAGAATATATGGGGATGTCTGTCTGTCTGTCTATCTGTCTGTCTGTCTGTCTATCTATCTATCTATCTATCTATGGATATATAAGAGGGTAGTGATTTTTAAATCTATTTTACTCATTGCAATATTCATAATACCTAGAACAGTGCCTGCCACATAGCAGATACTTCTGGGTTGAGTTGTGTCTTCCCAAAAGATATGTTGAAGTCCTAATCTCTAGGGATGACAAATGCGACCTTATTTAGAAATGGGGTCTCAATGTAGTCAGATAAAGCTGAACTCATTAGGGTGACCCCAATCCACTGGGGCTGGTGACCTCATAAAAAGGAGGAAAATGCCATGGGATGACAGAGGTTGAAGTGATGTGGCTGCAAACCAAGCAATGCCAAGGGTTAACAGCCATCACCAAAAGCTAAGAAGGATCCTACAGAGTTGAAGGGGAGCAAGGTCCTGCTGACACCTTGCTTTTGCACTTCCAGAACCGTGAGACAGCACATTTGTTTTAAACCACTCAGTTTGTGGTACTTTGTTATGGCAGCCCTGGGAAATCAATGCAGTACTTGAAAGGTATTTGCTGAAAAGACATCTGTTTTTCCATGTTTATGGCCCATCTCCTCCACAAGAAGGAAAGCCCTTTCAGGACAGGGCTTATTCTGTGCCTTATTCTCCAATGTCTCCTTGGCATCCAGAATTCTACCTGGTATGAGGATGTGTTTCATCATGTTTAGGAGCAGTGCACGGTGGTGAGAGAGAATGGGATGCTGGTGGCAGGCAACATGGGTTCCGGTTCTGGCCCTATAAACTTAGCAGCTGTGTGCCTTCAGGCATGGCTTCTGCACCTCTGTCTCTTCATTTACAGGATGGGCTAGCATACACAAAGCACTTTGAGCAGGGCCTGAGTTATTAAGCACTCCGTGCCTATTGTCTGTCATTCTTATCAGCTGGATTACATAGCTCAATGAGACAAAGATTGACACAAAACCTTCACGAAATGGCGAGTCCAGAGGCTAATTCTCTGAGTAACTGCAGGCAAGTGTCTGTCCCACGGGACCTCTATCTTCTCCCGTGCAGAGGCAGGTGTTGGATTGATGTTCCTAAGGTCATTTCCAGCTTCAGTCTTTTGTGAGTTGTGCAGTGTATTGCATGTGCAATAGGCAAGACAGATGGTTCCTTCGAGTTAGATGGAAGGTGTGCTCTGTAGGGTTAGGGTTAGGGTTGGATGCACTTGAGACTGAGAATTGACGGTGTTCAGTTAAGAAGTGTAGAGGAGGGAAAAACTTGGCTTTCTCTGATACCCCTTCCCCTCAAGCAACACTCAGGTGCATCCTAGTGCATTGGACAGAAATCCAGGTAACAGTCGCGAATCCTTACAAGCTCATTGGGACAACTTTATGCTGAAAATTATATTCTTGTGATTTCTTTTGTATTTTATTAATATAGACCCAATTTAACAAAGAACATCATTATCTTGGCACAGTGCATGTTCCTGCTTTTACTTGATAGCATGCATGGCCTATTATTATTATTATTATTATTATTATTGTTATTATACAGTTACAAGACAGGTGCAGTAAATAGGTGCCAATGAGATTATGGATCACACAAAAGTCTTGTCAATGGTGGAACAAAGGTGGAATGCAGCACCTGTCACTTCAGGCTGAGACTACTTACATATCAGGCTGAAATATTAACTGAGCTGGTTGGTAATTGGTTAGTTACCACTCAACTCATTCAAATAGTTAGATCTCCTTTGTGTGTAGACACATCATCTAGGCATCCCAGATTTCAACTAATCCTCCCCTTGGTACCATTATTATCCTAGATTTTGTGCAGAAGGCTTATGAACAAGTGATAAATTTTCATATCACCGAGTCAGGGAGACAGAGAAAACATTCCATAGCCAAGTCAAATCCTATTAGATTACATTGCTTGTCCCCAAAATGGGTAGTAGAGTTGGGACTTATCAGTGGTAAGGGAAGCAGAAAAAACATGGCTGTAGTCCAAACACCATGCCATTCACTTCGAGTTTGATCTTTGCTAAGTCACTTAGAATTACTCCTCTGTAAGTAGGTGTGGAGGAACCTGCTTTACCTACTTTATAGAGTTGTTATAATCACAGATGAAACAGTATATACCCCAGTACATTATCAATTAAAATATACTAAGCAAAAGTTCCTTAGTAAGGCTTATATGTTTATAGTGGATTTTTAAATGGTAGTATAATATAATTAAGGCATTTATACTCAGTGATGAATATAACAACCTTGTGACTTTATGGTGATTAGTGGCCCCAGGGAAACCTCAGATATAATGGGCATTCAGAAAATTTGTGGAACTTTCAATGGAGTAAAAGTTCCCTCCTCTCCTCACATAGACTTTTATAACTGTGTCCTTTGTCCTGTGCCCTGTGTCTTTGCAGTTTCTTCCACATTTCTTCAACTAATCATGTTGGTTTGGTGATGGACTTGCTTTGGCTAATGGAATGCTAGCAAATAAGATGCCCTGGTGTCCTTCACATGTCCTTGATGGGCTGGCTTGCTTTTTTGCACTTTTTGCCATTAGAAGAGCATATTTCTTGTAGTTACTGGTTGAAAGCGAGTGAGAAGTATGATGTAGACCCGGACTTTGCCTGCAACCTGAAGTCCAGCCCAGCCAGTTTGCAGCTGCAGAGATACCAGAGGTGACCCTCAGAGCTATGAGTATGAAAAATAAGTCTTTATTATCGATGGGCCCTGAAGTTTTGGGTTGTTATGCAGCATTGTTGTAGAAGAAACATTATTTTTTCGAGACAAGGTCTCTCTGTGGAGTTCAGGCTGGCCTGGAACTCACTGGGTAGTTCAGACTGGCCTTGAAGTGGCAGAGATCCTCCTGCCTCAACCTCCTGAGTACTGGGATTACAGGCGTGCATTACCACACCTGGAAGAAACCATATTAATACATAGTAAAACAATCCATACTTATTAGAGCAGGGACAAAAAGCATCTGTATAAATTTGCCTTCCTTGCTTTTCCTGATCTTGAAAAGATTCTGCCACTTCAATTAATCCACTGACAACAGATTGACCTTCATAGCCACCATTTTCTTCTTTCTTCTTTGCTCCCTTAGGAGAGCTCAGGATCTTTCCAACTTTTGCTGGCTTTGCAACCATTGTAGCTGGGTCCTTGCATACCCATACATCCCTAACCTGGGCCCTTGCCCCATTCTCCTTCAAAATAGTTTTCTTCTGAACAGTATCTGAGACATTGGCAATAATAATGTAACAGCAAGTTGCATTGTTTTCATTTTTTGTCTTGTAATAGGTTCTTAGGTGTACAGAACACTTATCCCCGGTCAAGTGTGATCTGGAAGAAAGAGAAAAATAAGAATTCAAAGCAGAATTCAAATTATGACTCAATTTATACAAGTAAATGCTGGAGAAAAGCTGATTACAGTTCTGTTGTACTGGTTATCTATTGCTAAGTAATAACTTCACAACTTAGTGGCTTGAAAAAGTCACTTTATTTTATTCAAGAGTTTGTGGATCAATAGTTTGGAAAGGGCTCAGCTGGAGAGTTCATTTCTGATCCACGTGGCATCAGCTGGGGTGGCTGGATGTGATGACCTATTTTCAAATGGCTACTTCACTCATATGTTGGGCACCTGGCTTAGGATGGGGCCAGTTGATGCTGTCAGCTGGAAGCTGAGCTGGGACTGACATTTGAGGTGCCCATATGTGATCTCTTTATGTGGCTTGGGCGTCTCCTACCGTGGTGGCTGGATTTCTAGAGACAGCATCCCGGAAGTGAGTGTTCTAAGAAACAGGAAGTGGAAGCTGCCAGACTTTTGGTGCCTGGGTCAAGAAGTTGACACGTCATTTATGCTGTATTCTGTTGCTCAAAAAGTCACAGCGCTTTCCCAGATTTAAGGGCAAAGGAACATAGAAACTCCTTCACCATGAGAGATATAGGAAAGAATTTGCAACCATTTTTTCAGTCACATGTATATGAACATTGTTTTCCTCAGAGGGCTTTAAGAAATAAATGAGGGCGAGGGCGAGAGCTCAGTGGTAGACTGTTTGCTAGTGTGCATGAAGGCCTGGGTCTGATCCCCAGAAATGCGAGAGAGGAAGAGAGCTGAATTGAGAGCTTGAGACTGGTAATTTCTCTGCTAATTTTAAAGCATCACTCTTTTTTATGCTTCCATCAAACGAAAGCTCGGTAACTGATAGTAAATTCTAATCCCTACCAAATGAATTAAAGTTACGTGTTAGCTATGCATGTAACTATGCATGGTGAATATTTAAATAAAAAATTATTACAGTGAAAGACACATTGACCCTGTTGTCCCTCAGAATGCTCTCCCTCACTTCAAATACACTTATCCCATTGTTCTTGCCATTGTCTGAAGCAGTTCTGGAAGTTGTCTTAGTGAGTGTCTTTAGTTGCACTGAGGTGGCTGCCTCAAAGTCCAGGATCAATTAAAAACATTTACCTTTCATGGTCATTTTGACTTTGAGGAAGAGCCAGAAGCTGCATGGTGCCAGGTCCAGTGAATAAGGTGGATGAGGACATAACGTAATGCTTTTATGAACAGGCCTTTCTGTTGGATGACACTTGGCAGCAGCATTCACTGTATTTTTGGTCATACCTCAGAAAGACACTTAGAGAAGTTATTTTAGAAAAACACTTTCATATTTTGTCCCCTAGTTCACTTGAATTTTGTCTGAAGTTAATAATGTATTTATTGACCTTCAACTTTTTAAAATCAGGGTCATCGTTTGGTCAAATGTAATTGTTCATTCTGAAATAGAGGCGTGTGTATATGTGTGTGTGTGTATGTACACATGTATGTGTGTTTGCATGTAAATTTTATTCTTATTGTGAAAAAACAGCAAAGTTTCAATAGAGAAGCATAATATAGTCCTTCTAAAATCCTATTTCTGAATTATTTCTGAGGGAACTTCATATACTGGCATAATTTATACAGTTCATATTTATTAACAATTCACACTGCAGTTTCCCACTCCTTTTCTGTTTGGAAATATTAGGCCTTCAGGACAGCTGGCCACCTTTGCTGAGGCCCAGAAGCACTTTTTTTTTTTTTTGTGATTCACAAAGAAAACTGGTGCGTGGCCAGAATGGGCAGCGACAGGTGGAAGGCTCAAAGGTCACTCTCTGTACAGGTTCCCACCAGGGCTGCACACTCTCCACTTTTGTTATGTTAACCTCTTAATTGCCCATAGATAGCCATGAGTGGTGAAGGAAATTAACTAAATTGACTTAGAAGGCTGCCGCACAACCAGTTGAGACCCATGGCTGGGCCCTATATAATTTTCCGGTCTGGGTGTAAACCTGAAATAGACTTCAGAGGATTCCAGAAATTCTAAAATAACCCAAAGGTTTGGGGATCATTTCTCAGAGCACAGCTGCATGCACCGTTCATTAAACAGACAGATTTGTGCAACCTTCCTCAATGACCAAAAATAATATTTGGATTTTTCTAGTCTTTGGGTAACTTGTTCTTGGTTTAAGAGCAGGATATATTACCAGGTATTTTTTGGTGTATGCATGTGGAAGTGGTGAGATTTATTACTTAACAAAGGATTAACCTAGCTGACAGTCAAGTCTTGGTTTTAAGACAATGCTCTGGCAAGATTTTTTTGTTCTCTTAGATTCAATTCCATGTTGAATTTATTCTTTGATAAAGGAGTTTGAAATAAATGACCTTTATTAAAGCAAACCAGTTGCATATACTACCTAATATGGACATTTTCTAATGACTGATTTCTAAAATTACTGAAGAATTGTTATATTGATGCAGACTATACTCCATTACACACACACACACACACACACACACACACACTCACACATAAATTTATACGTTAATCTCAATTATAATCTTAAATTACATACAATTTAAATATAAATATCTAAATTAAAATTCTGGTAGGTATTTAATACTTTTTATTTTTTCAAGTAGATCTCTCTGCGAGGGACATTAATATTCATGGACAAGGGGAAAATATACTCAATAGGAAATTTCCAGGTTTCAAAAAAAAACTTATAAAGTCAGATTTTCTTCATCTCACAGAAGAGGAAACCAAGGTGCAGAGAGATCGAGTAACCTGCCTTAGGTCACAAAACAAATAACGGCCAGTTTTAAAAATTGAATAGTGGAATTATGTCAAAACTATTCTGTTTTCTTTGTATTTAGTTGATGAAAGGATCTGGATCTAAGGTATAAGATGGAAAATACATTTCAGAAAAGACTTCAGTATGAGTTTAATACATCATGTGGAAAACTCTGATTTTCTGGCTTTGCAGGTGCTTGTGGTGTGCCTAGCTGCTGGTTTGCTGGCGGTCTCACTAACATAAATGCTACCGCTGTGAGCACTGTGAGTGAATGCTCTGGGCACTGTACTTGGTTTGTAGTCTCTTCATAGAATAAGTCACCCAGTAGGAAGGCTACAAAGTAAATTTCGTTTAGTATATATTTAGTTATCCATTCTAACAACTGTCCAGTAGACAAGGGTAGAGATACAAGGGTGATTTAGACAAGATCGCAGCCCTTGACATGACTATAAACATGTATATAGACCATTCCAATAAGGTATATAATAGGACCTATGACAGAGATGGTAAACCCTATGAGGAGAGATGAAGGAGCAACTAATTCTCTGTAGAGGATTTATGGAAGGCTTCACAAGGTAAAGGCACTTTAGTGTGATCTTTAAAGATGGAGAGTTTGTTGGGTGGAGAGGAGAGGAAAGAAGTGGGATCGAGCATGGCCAGGTCCAAAGTGTGTCAAAGGATGTAATGTGTTTGGGAGAACTGTAAATGGTTTAGTGTGTTTGAAGGATAGAATGTGTTCATGTGTGGGACTTAGGGGAGAAGATCTTAGAGAGATGAGTTGAAACCAGGCAGTGAAGGAATGTCCAAGCAATAAAAAGCCATAGAGAGATGGAAGAGGCTGATCGGATTTGCATTTCAGAAAGTTGGGTGTGAAGGAGTACTGACAAAAGCAGTAGCATTGGTGCAAAGGAGAAGATGAGATACTCTGGAAAAGAGCTGGGAGATACTACTGGCTATATTTGAAAATGGATTTTTTTATTGTGGCTGAAGGAAAATGCGCAGTGGATCTGGAGTTTCAGATTTTAGGCAAATCAACTGAAGTGAGGAATTCCAGAATAAGATGGAGATTGGGAGAGGGATAGGAAAGAGTAAGTTTTGGTATGCTGGGTTTGAGGAGTTTGAAATGGAGGGGTGGAGATGAACAGTGTAATGTTAGAAATTTGGGTCTGGTGTGCAAGAGAAAAAGGTTGGAAATAGAGATCTGGGATTCATCTATGTACAGAGAGAAATTAAAGCTTTAGAAACAATAGAGCAGCGGTGGCGAGCCTTTTAGGACTTTCAGTGATACAAACACTCCACTGTGGCACGCGTGCCATAGGTTTGCCACTGCTGGAATAGAGTCACGTAGAGAAGGTGGAAACAGGAAGGAGTGGCCAGAGATCAGAGCAGAACTAAGAAAGAATGCTGCATGGAAAGCAGTGGAGAGAATTCAAAGAGATTGAATGGTTGTAAGTGATTTGGGGAGGCTAAGGAGACTAAATGTTGTTAAGAAACCATGGAATTTAGCACTTAGGATTTACCACCAGTGACCAAGTCGGTTAAACGACTGGTGTATTTGTGTTAACATTCCTGTCACTGGGACAAAATACCTGACACCTGCAAAGGAGGAGAATTTTATTTGGCTCATGGTTTCAGAGGTTTCAGTCCATGGTTGGTTGGCTTCAAGGCAGAAACATCATGGCAGAAAGGCTTGGCAGAGGAAAACTATCCACCTCATGGTGGTCAGAAGCAGAGAGAGAGAGAGAGAGAGAGAGAGAACCTCCAAATACATGCCCCCAGTGAGTGATCTGCTGTCCAACATTCCTAACAGCACATTCAGTTATGAAATCATCAATGGATCCATCTCCTGATTAGTTCAGCATCCCCCAGATCCAGTAATCTTCTGAAAGCTCCACTAATAATCACATGAGACTTTGGGGGACATTTTAGATGTAAACTATAGCAGCTGGTTTCAAAACATGTAAAACACACACCCAAACAGTATATACTCCTTAATACTGTCTATGGCACAGTGAATTGAAAACTCTGGAGGGAGAGATTCCCAATAGTGGATATTTCTTTGTGATGGTACTGAGCTGATTTTTATATTTTTGTTTGCTTTGCTATAGGCATGTTCTCGATTTCCTACAAGACCATGCATTACTTCTGTAGTCATAAAAGAATATGATAAAAAGAAAGTTGCCAGTGTCCTTGGTAAGAACAGTTTCAATGGAGTAATGGGAAGCAAAAACTTGAATTCTGATGGATTGAGGAGATAGCTGGAGCTGAGGAAATAAGAACAGGAGGGTTGAAACAGGTTGACTTCCTGTTAGTAGCAAAGGCGAGAAATGAGAGAGAAGTAGCCTGAGTTGGTATCATGGTTGAGAAAAGTATTTATAGCAGCACCTATCTAACCTTCTGCTCCTACAACACCTTTCTACTCACAAAAAAATTACTGAGGACCCACATGAACTTTTGTTTACGTGGATTTTATCTATCAGTATTTTTTTTTTTTTTTGGTGCCGGGGATTGAACTCAAGGCCTTGAGCTTGCAAGGCAAGCACTCTAACCACTGAGCTAAATCCCCAGCCCTATCTATCAGTATTGACTGTGTTATCTATTAACAGAGAAACTTTAAAAATGATCTTAAAACAATAATAATCCACTCTTTACTTCTTAACATAGCATACTTTTATGAAAATAACTACCTTGCAAAGCAAAAAAAAATAGTGAAAATAGTGGCTTTGTTTGCATTTTTATGCTTTTTTTTTTTGAGACAAGGTCTCACTGTGTAGTCCAGGCTGGCCTCCAGCTCATGGCGATGCTCCCGCCTCAGCCTCCCAAGTGCAGGAATTACAGGTGTGAGCCATCGCGCCTGGTTGTTTTTCATTTTTGCAAGCCACTTCAACATCTGGCTTACTAAGAGACAGCTGGATTCTTATATTGTGTTTAAAGTTGGTTACAATGCATGTTGGTTGAAAGAAACAAGTATCCGGCCTCACACAGATGCGTGATTGGTAAAGGGAAGACCTTGTGGACCCTCTGAAGGGGCCTCAAATGCTCCCACCCTGAAAGGAGTTCTTGGACTACTTTTTGAGGAACACTGATTTATAGTTTGGGAGGACATTTGAACATGCTTACAATCTGAACAGAAGCCAGTAGAGAGATTTAAAATTCAAGAGAGAGAAGCATAACTATTAGAATATTCCAATATAGACGATTCACCTTCCTAATGAGGTAGGTAGGATAGGGTTGTAAGGATGGATGTGCTTATCAGTATGTTTGGAGATGTGAAATTACATGGATCTCACCTCTATTAACTTCAGTTTTCTCTGAAATAGCAGAAGTTCTCTCTTGGAACAAGGGGCCATAGAAAGGGATGGGGACTTCTGGAATACTGAGAAGGTAGGTGGTTTCTATAGCTCTTCTGTATGCTCACCACAAGATGAGGTGCTAGCTGTGAAGATCTGAGCATTTCTGTGGGCAGGAAGCTGCATTTCTAGTGGTGAGCAGGGAGGATTTTCAGCCAGATGTTCACCCAGGAACCTTTTTTGCCGTAGTCCAAATGAGCTAAGAAAAGAAATCAGCACAAGCGTTCTGAGCCTGAAACATGTGAGCGCTATAGGGGTGGGACATTGCTTTCTCCCTTGTTTAATGAAGTGGTGTTTGTTAGCTAGTTGGATGTATATGGGTGACACATATTTAAACCTTCAGTATTTGTAGCAGTAATTCCCAGCACTACCTGGAGGAGATATTCTCCAAAGCCCGGGGATTTGAAATTGTGGCCTTTGTTTCTAGGGTAGACTTGCCCCTGAGTTGCCCTCTATTGGACTAGTTTTATATACTTAGGTCGGATAGCTTGTGTGTGTGTCCATGTGCATGTGTATGTGGAAGGCAGATTCACTGCTATGTTCAGCAACACAACAAAAAATACGTATTCTGCTCTCATT
Source organism: Hystrix cristata (assembly GCA_004026905.1). Taxonomy (NCBI): domain Eukaryota; kingdom Metazoa; phylum Chordata; class Mammalia; order Rodentia; family Hystricidae; genus Hystrix; species Hystrix cristata. Next base: position 62,554 of record PVJO010002556.1, read on the forward strand.
GGGTGGAATATTCTATATATGTTTATCGTGTTTAAATTTTGTGCATTCTTGATGATTTTCTCTCTAGGAGTTATATCAATTGCTGCTAGGAGGGGAGGTGTTGAAATCTTCAAGTATAATTGTGGGTTTGTCTATGCAACTTTCACCTTATTGTTTTTTGCTTCAAGTGTCTTAGGTGTTCCAGTATTTCTTGAAATGTTCAGGAGTGGAGGTGCTGAAATGTTCAGTAAGATTAGATGAAATTAAAAGTAGAAATAAAAGGAGAGGTTAAACCAGTAGTATGTCAGTTGCAGAAGAAAATTCAGTGTGAGACACAGAAGTGTGACTTTTTTACTTATAGTTTATTTAGTTTATGTGGTTGAAACAAATTTAATTGATTCAATAAAAGCTTCTTTTGGGGAACATATAATGGTCTCATTATATGTTTCATCTTGGTTAAGTTTTAGTAGTTTGAGAGGAATTGGTCCACCTTTAAGTTTTTGAACTTATGAGTATAAAGTGTTCATAGTTTTCTCTTATGATCCTTTAATGGCTCCAGAGTCTTTCGTGATGTCCCGTTTCATTCCTGACACGGGTAATATGTGTCTGTGTCTTCTCTGTTTTCTTTTTGTCAACTTTGCTAAAGGTTTATCAAGTTTACTAAGTTTTTCAAAGAATTAGATTTTTCTTTTAATATTTTCCCCTATTTTCTTCTGTCTTCAATTTTATTTATTTCCCTTCTTAACTCTGCTTGCTTTGGGTTTATTTTGCTTTTCTTTTTCTAGTTTCTTGACTTCCTCTTTGTTCTATGGATTATTTTAAAGTGTGTGTGTTAATTTATAAATATTGAGAGATTTTCCTACTGTCTTTGTTATCGATTTCTAGTTCTATTCCATTATCATCAGAGAATATGCTATGGTGTAAGTTTGCTGAGGTTTGTTTTAAGGCTGAAGATAATAGTCCATCTTTGTGAATGTTCCATGGGGAGTGTGGAAAAAAGTGTATTCTGCTATCATTGGGTGGAATATTCTATATATGTTTATTGTGTTCCAATCTTCTGCATTCTTGATGATTTTCTCTTTAGGAGTTGTGCCGATTGCTGCTAGGAGGACAGGTGTTAAAATGTTCAAGTATAATTGTGGATTTGTCTATGCTCACTTCATCTCACTGTTTTTTGCTTCATTTATTTTGAATCGGTTGTTTAATATGTAGATATTTAGGATTGTTATGTCCTCCTGGTGGATGGATCTTTTTGTCATTTCGCAATATCATTTATCACTCTTTGTCTTTAGTAATTTTCTTTGTATGGAAGTCTACTTTATTGGATGTTAATATGCCCACTTTTACTTCTTAAAACTAATGGTTGTATGATATATCTTCTTCCATTCCCTTACTTTCAACTTACTTAGATTTTTGAATTTGAAATGATTTTCTTGTAAATAGCATATAATTGTAATGAGCTTTTTTACTGTGCCACTGCCAGTCTCTACTTCTTAACTTGTATTTCTAAAGGGCAAAAGATTTATATGATCTGAAGAGAAACTAGAGTATTAACTTGTATTTTTAGACAAATTTATATTTATTAAAAAAATACAAATTTTTATTTAAAGTAATTTTTTATCTCCTAGACTTTAAGTCTTAAATTTTATTGCTGCCTTTTTATTGTTTTCTTGTTTCTCTATTTTCTTTTCTTGCCTTCCAGTAGTTTGTTTGAGCAATTTTCTAAATTTTGTATTTTTATTAGTACATGTTTGCAGTATATAATGATTACATTTATTGTGGTGAGTTGGTACATGTATATAACACATGTTAATTCTTTTTGCATCCCTTTCTCCTGCCCTTCCACCCCTCCCCACATCTCTTGGTCCCTTTCCCATTTGCAAAAGATCTGTCTTCCTGTTTTCTATTATCTGCCTTTTATTTTGCTCTTTAATTTATTTATACTTTGGGTTCTTCATATAGGTGAAACCATGTGATATTTAACTCTCTGTGTCTGATTTATTTCACCTAGCATTATGGTCTCAAGGTGCATCTGTTTTCCTATAAATGACTCAAATTTATCCTTTTTAATAGCAGAGTAGCACTCCATTGTATATAAATGGCATGATTCTACTTTGTTTTTTTTAATAGCGCTTTTGAGTGTATCTCTTTGTATAGTTTTCTTGATGGTAGCTCTGCATATAGAGATGAGATTTATCACATTCTACTTGCATCAGCAAATGAATGTGTGGAAAATTTTGTTCTATTTAGATCCGTTTACACTTCTCACTTTTAAATATCATTGTCTTGAGCAGTAAATAGTATTATAGTTTTGGCTTGACTTAACAAATGTGATTTATAAATGTCATAAGGAGAAAGATATTCCATTGTGTTCCCATATTTCTGTCCTCTTCATGTTCTTTCTTCCTTCCTGATGTTCCCAGATTCCTTCTTTTATCATTTTCCTTCTGACTGGAGAAGTTCCTTTGGTCATCCTTTTGTTGGGGGGGCGGGTGCTGGGGATGGAACACAGGGCCTTGCACTTGCTAGGCAAGCGCTCTACCACTGAGCTAAATCCCCAACCCTGTAGTCATCCTTTAAGCATAGGATGACAAATTCTTTTAAGCCAGTGACAAATTCTTTTAGCTTTCCTTCATCTGGGAATGTCTTTATTTCCCATTTATTCTTGAAGGATAATTTCAAGCAATCAGAGGATAGTTGTAGAAATCAGTGTTGAAATTTCTTTTCTTCTGGCACTTGAAAAGGTTATGGTACCTCCTTTTGGCTCCCTTGGATTCACATGTGCTGTCTGCTGCCATTTGTACTGATTTTCCCATTATAGTCTCTCTTTGGCTAATTTCAAGATTATTTATCTTTAGCTTTTGGAAGTTTAATTATGTCGTAGCATAAATTCACTTGGGGTTATCTTATTTGAGGTTTTCTGAGACTCGAATCTGTAGACTTACATCTTCCTCCAAATTTGGGAAATTTTCAGCTTGTACTTTTATTAATACTCTTTCAACTCTGTGTTCTCCATGTCTCTTTCTGAACATGAAGGATAGGAATATTAGAGATTTTGCTATAATCCCACAGATCCCTGAGGATCTGTTAAAATTTCAAATCTATTTTCTGTATGTATAAATTGAGTTCCAATGATATATCCCTAAATTTACTGATTCTTTTGTCTCTGCTCTCCATTCTGCTGTTTGGTACATTTATTAAGCTTTACATTTTGGTTATTGTTGTTGTTATTATTATTATTATTGCTATTATTACTGGTTCTAGGGATAAAACCTAGGGCCTTCCACATGCTAGGCTGAATTTTACCATTGTAAATTTCCATTTGGTTGTATTTTATAACTTAAATTTCTTTGTTGAGATTTCCCACTTTTTCATTTGTTGCAAGAAAATTTCTAACAGCTTTTTCAGGAATTGTTATCAAAGCTCCTTTAACATTCTTGTCAGGGGGCTGGGGATTTAGCCCAGCACCCCCCTCCCCCCCAAAAGACAGCAAAAAATCCCACTCTTGTCAGATATCTCCAACATCTGATTCAACATCTGATTTTGGTGTTGGCATTAGTTTTTAATTTTTTAATTTTTCTATTTTTTTTTTTTTTTACCAAAAACATGTATTGGTACCTTGTATACATAACGATCATATTTATCATGGTTATTTTGTACCTGTATATGACACATCTTGGTTTTTCCCCTCTCTTCCCAATCCCTCTCTTCCACTTTCCCCTTCCCTATTTACAGCAGGTTTGTTTATATTCTTCCATTTTTCCCATTTCTCCTTTCTTTCCTTTTTCCCTTCCTTCTTTTCCCCATTCTCCCATTCTAGTTCTCCTCTCTTTTGAATATTATCTTCCTTTTATATAATATCTATTACATTCTTTGTCCTTATTTACACTTATGGTTTCTCATATCAGAGAAACAATTTGATGTGTACTCATGAGTGTCTGATTTATTTCACTTAAGAGTATGCTCTCAAGGTACATCCATTTACCTACAAATGTCTCTAGTTTATCATTTTCTATGGCAGAGTAGTACTCCATTGTGTAGAAAAACCACATCTTCTTCAGCCATTCATTAGTTGTTGGGCATTTAGGTTGTTTCCAAAACTTAGCTACTACAAATTGTGTTGCTATAAACATGGTTGTGCATATATTGCTGTGGTACGATGATTTTAATTCTTCTGGGAAGATGCCCAGTAGAGGAATAGCTGGGTCAAATGGAACCTCTAGTTGTAGTTTTTTTGAGGAATCTCCATACTGATTTCCACAGTGGCTGGACCAATCTACATTCCCACAGCCAGTGGAGGGGGGTTCCTTTTTCCCCAGAGCCCCGCCAGCATTTGTTATTGGTTGATTTTTTTGATAAACACCGTTCTTTCTGGAGTGAGATGGAATCTTAACGTTGTATTGATTTGCATCTCTCGAATGACTAATGATGTTGAACAACTTTTCATGTATCTATTTGCCATTTTTATTTTTTCATCTGAGAAATGTTTATTCATTTCAGATGCCCATTTTTGGACTGGGTCTTTAAATTTGGGAAGTTTGATTTTTTTGAGTTCTTTTTATATTCTGGATGTTAGACCTTTGTCTGAGGGACAGCTGGCAAAATTTTTTTTCCCAGTCTGTGGGTTTTTGCCCCACTCTGTTGGTGATTTCTTTTGCTGTGCAAAAGCTTTTAAATAGGATGTGGTCCCAAGGACTGATTCTTTGTATTATTCCCATGCCATCTGGGTTCTGTTCACAAATTTTTTTCCTACCCCTATGTCTTCAAGTGTTGTTCCTAATCTACTCTCTAGTAGATTTAGTGTTTCTGTTTTAATGTTTAGACCTTTGACCCACTTCAATTTTAGTTTAGTGCGTGGTGAGAGACATGTATCTAGTTTTAGTTTCTAGCATGTGGCAAGCTAATTTTTCCAGTACCATTTGTTAAAGAGGCTATCTTTCTTCCAGTGAGGGTGTTTGACTTCTTTGTCAAAAATGAGGTATTTGAGTGCATTTGGAGTTGTTTCTGTGTCTTCTAACCTGTTCCACTGATCCTTGCCACTGATCCTTGGGTCTGTCTTTTTGCTAGTACCATGCTGGGTTTTTTTTTTTAAATCACTGTAGCTTTATAGTATAGTTTCAGGTCGGGGATTGTGATGCCCCTTGCCTTGCTCCTGTTGCCCAGAATTGCTTTTGCTATTCTTGGTCTCTTCTGGTTCCAGATGAATTTCATCATTGTCCTTTCTAATTCTGTGAAGTATATTAATGGTATTTTGATTGGAATTGCATTAAATCTGTATAGTAATTTAGGAAGTATGGCCATTTACACTATGTTGGTTCTTCCTACCCAGGAACATGGTATATCTTTACATTTTCTGATATCCCTTTCAATTTCCTTTTTTAGAGTACTATAGTTTTAGATGTGAAGATCTTTCACTTCCTTTGTTAGATCAATTCCTAAGTATTTCATTTTTTTGATGCAATTGTGAAAGGTATATCTTCTGTTATTTCTTTCTCAGTGAGTTTGTTATTTGTATATAGGAATGCTATTGACATTTGGGTGTTGACTTTGTATCCAGGTAAGCAACTAAATTTAGTTATTAAAGCTAGAAGTTTTTTGGTGGAATTTTTGCTGTCTTCTATGTAGAGTATCATGTTGTCCACAAATAATGATAATTTAAGTTCTTCCTTTCTTATCTTTATTCCCTTTATTTCTTTCTCTTGTCTAATTGCCCTGGCTAATGTTTCTAGAACTATATTGAATAATAGTGGTGATAGTGGGCATCCTTGTCTTGTTCCAAATTTTAATGTGAAAGCTTCCAGTTTTTGACCATTTAGTGTGATGTTGGCCGTCGGTTTGTCATAGATGGCTTTTATCAGATTTAGATATAGACCATCTATTCCTAATTTCTGTAGTATTTTTATCATGAATGGGTGTTGGTTTTTGTCAAATGCTTTTCCTGCATCTATTGAGATGATCATGTGATTTTTGTCTTTCACTTTGTTGTAACGATCTGTTACATATATTGATTTGCATTTGTTGAACCATCCCTGAATTCCTGGGATGAATCCTACTTGGTTGTAGTGTGTAATCTTCTTGATAATTCGTTACATTCTGTTTGCCAGTATCTTGTTTAGAATTTTTGCACCTATGTTCATTAGGCCTGTAGTTCTCTTTTTCAGTTGGAACCTTTTCTGGTTTTAGTATCAGGGTAATGCTTGCTTCCAGGAATGATTTTGGAAGTACTACTTCCTTTTCAATTTCATTAAAGAGTTTTAGGAGTAGTGGTATTAGATCATCTCTAAATTTCTTGTGGAAGTCAGGTGTAAAACTGTCAGGACCTGGGCTTTTCTTTGTTGGTAGGTTTTTAATTACCTCTTCAATTTCAATGGCTGATATTGAGTTATTTAGTATTTTTATCTCTTCTTGATTCAGTTTTGGTATTTCATATGTTTCTAAGAATCTGTCCATTTCTTCAGTGTTTTTCATCTTGTTTGCATATAGGTTCTTGAAGTAGGGGCTGATGATCCTTTGGCTTTCCATAGGGTCAGTTGTGACTTCACCCCTTTCATTTTTTATTGCATGAATTTGGGTCTTTTCTTTCCTTTTTTTTTGGATAAGATTGGCTAGAGGTTTGTCTATTTTGTTTAGTCTTTCAAAGAACCAACTCTTTGATTCATTGATTCTTTGTATTGTTTTCTTAGTCTCAATTGCATTAATTTCAGCTCTGAGCTTAATAATTTCCTCTTTTGTACAAGCCTTGGGTTTGATTTGTTCTTCCTTTTTCTAGATGTTTGAGGTTCAACATTACATTGTTTATTTGAGTTTGTTCTGTCTTCCTGATGTGGGAGTTCAGTGCAATAAATTTCCCTCCTAGCACTGCTTTCATTGTATCCCATAGGTTCTGGTATGTTGTCTTGGCATTATCATTTAACTGTATGAATTGCTTAATTTCTTCTTTAATTCTTCTGTGACCCAACAGTTGTTCAGAAGGATGTTATTTAGTTTCCATGCGTTTATGTGGTTTTTTTGGTTTCTGTTGCCCTGAAATTCCAGTTTCATTGTGCTATGGTCTGATAGTATGCACGGGATGATTTCAGTTCCCTTACATTTACTTAAGTATGCTTTATGAGCTAGTATGTGGTCTATTTTGGAGAACACCCCATGTGCAGCTGAGAAGAATGTGTATTCTGCTGCCATAGGGTGGAACACTCTGTAGACATCTGCTAAGTCCATTTGTTCACAGATTTGATTTAGTTCTGATATTTCTTTATCAATTTTTTGTCTAGTTGATCTGTCTATTTGTGACAGTGGGGTATTGAAGTCTCCCATTATAATTGTGTTAGTGTTTATTTGATCTTTCATGGTCCTTAATATTTGCTTTATGTAGTTAGGTGCACCAATGTTTGGCACGTAAATATTAATGATTGTTATTTCTTCCTCTTGGAGTTTTCCCTTGAGAATTATGTAATGACCTTCTTTGTCCCTCTTGATTGGTCTTGGTTTGAAGTTCACTTTGTCTGAGATTAGGATAGCTACCCCTGCTTTTTTCTGGGTTCCTGTTGCATGGAATTTTATTTTCCATCCTTTGATTTTCAGTCTATGAATTTCCTTCTGGGTTAAATGTGTCTCTTGTATGCAGCATATTGCTGGATCTTATTTCTTGATCCATTCTGCTAATCTGTTTCTTTTGATTGGTGTGTTGAGACCATTTACACTGATGGTTGCAGCTGTTATGTATTGACTTATTTTGTCATTAATCTTTTCTGTTGTTGGTTCTGTGTTTCACCTCAGTTTAACTGCTTGCCTTACCAGATGGGTTCTTTTTATTAGTGTCCTTGTAATTATAATTTCCTTTTTGCTTTTCTAGGATATCCTTCAAATTCGTAGAGGTGGTTTGGAGGTCATAAATTTCTTCAGTTGTTCTTTGTTGTGGAAGTATCTTTTTTCATTGTTGAATTTGAAAGATGGTTTAGCTGGGTACATCAATCTGTGTTGGAGATTGTTTTCTTTTAAGGCTTGAAATATTTTGCTCCAGGCTCTCCTTGATTTAAGGGTTTGTGTGGAGAAGTTTGTTCTGATTCTGATGGGTTTTCCTTTATAGGCAATTTTTTTTCTCTAACAATTTTCAGTATTCTGTTCTTTTGTTGAATTTCTGGAATCTTGATTATTATGTCTTGGTGTAGGTTTACTTTGGTCATGGGTAATTGGGTTTCTATATGCCTCACTTATCTGTATGTCAAGTTCTCTTCTTATGCTTAGGAAGTTTTCTGTCATTATTTCTGTAAATAATCTTTTTAGATCCTATACATTGTCTCCTGCTTTTTCATTCACTCCAATCACTCTTATATTATTCTTTGCATCATCTTGTAGCTGTTGCAGTGATTTTTCATAGTCTGTAGCTATTTTTAAGAGTTCTTTCTTTTCATTGTCACTAATTGTTGACCTGTCTTCTAGGTCTGAGATTCTATCTTTGCTTTCATTTAATCTACTGTGTATACTTTCAAGAGAGTTTTTGATTTCTTTGATATCTGTTTGGATCTGTTTCATGGGTTCCATTTCTTTACTAATTTGGATGTCCACATTTTCCATCATTTTTCTATGCTCCTCTTTTTTTTTTTTTAATCTGTGTCTTCTCTGAGTTCACTAAGCAGGTTTTTCATTATATTTGTCATCTCTTTTTTAACTTGGACTATTATTTCTAGTCTGATGTTCTCTATAACCTCACCTGTTTTTTAACTTCTGCTGCTAACATTTCTGAGAGTTTGTTGGGTTTCTTCTGATTTCCTCTATGTCCTTGTCCTCTGGATTTGTTCTAGCTGAGATGGGGCTCTGGGGTTGTGTTTTACTTCTGTGTCTTGTCATTTCATTTGTACACATATATATTTTCCCCTTTTAGTTTGTTCTCTGTGTTGATTTTATATTTTGTTTGTGGGAGGTTATGTTAAGACAAGTATCAATGCTTTTCAAGGAAAAGTCTATCCTTAAAGTTTCTTCTAGGTATATGTTGTTCTTGGCTCTTGTGTCCTTTATATCTTCAGGGCTTTCCTCAGTGACATGGGTATGGTTGGCTCTACTTGGTATTGGTGAAGGTCCGAGGCTTCCCAGCAGGCTGCTGAGCCTCGATGGAGTTGCTGGTGGGCTGAGCAGGTCTGCTGTGGTCTGGGGGAGGGGTACTCACAGGCCTGAGGCTCCCCAGCAGGCTGCCAAGGTGCGATGGAGTGGCCAGTGGGCTGGGCCAGCCTGGCATTAGTTGATTGTCTTCCCTCCCTCAAATTGTGAGTTTCTTGGTTCTTGTATGACTTTTTTTTTTTTTTTTGGTGCTGGAGATCAAACTCAGGGCCTTGTACTTGCTAGTCAAGCACTCTAACCACTGAGCTAAATCCCCAGCCCTCCTGCTTCTTGTATAATGAGTGAGTTTTAATTCACTTTGAACATTTTTGCTCATTGCAGTAGACCATAGGTCCTATTAACTTCTTTATTTCAGCACTCTCCCTATTGAGGTTATCCTGCAGATTTAGTGTTGCAGGATTTTTCTCCTCTACTTTTATTTTGTTATTGTTGTTTTCTTACAACAGGGTCTCACTGTGTAGTTCAAGCTGTACTTGAACTCACTATGTAGCCCAGGCTGGCCTTGAACTCATGGCGATCCTCCTGCCCCAGCCTCTCCAATGCTCGGATTACAGGCATGCATCACTACAACTGGCTTCTCTTTTACTTTTAAATGCTCTTTTTATGTAAAAGATATTCACTGGGCTATAACATTTCAAAACTTAGATAAAAATAGATACTTTTATTTAAAAATACAAATTACTAAAAATTACTTTAAAAGAAAATTCTAAACATGGATAAACTCATAGTCACTAAATGAATTTAGGCCTGGATGTTTTACAAATGACATCTACTAAGATTTAGAGGAACATTTAACATCTATCTCATAAAAAAAAAACCCTATTCTAGAGAAAAGAAATCACAATAAAATTCTCCAATTCATTTTATGTAGTTAGTAAAAAATGATGGGCAAGGGGGTCTCAGCATAGAATAAAGCTCTGTGTTATATTTTTGTCCCTGTTTCTCAGTTAATACATCAATTTCAGACTCACATCTGCTGGTAATATCAACTGGAATTGCCGTACGGACAGTGAAGACTCAAACTTCTTCAGATGCCTGGTGTCATGCCCCAAGCTCTTTCTTTTTTGGGCAACTGGGGAGGCAACTGATGCTTGGACTAACCAATGAGCAATTCTTTAGCAGCTTTCTAGTGAGCTAAAGCTTACACAAGGAAAGAAATGCCATGGCTTCTTCATGACTGAGGTTTGCAGCTCTATGTGTCTCCTTGCCAGGAGACTATTAGCTTCTGGTTTCTCATTCCTCGGTGCCCTGTCTTCAGCTAACACTCTGGGTTAAAACTTCTACGTTATGGGGTTAAAACAATTCTTTTTTATTGGTACATTTTAGATATACATAATGATAACATTCATCATAGAGAATTTGTACATGATATATTTTGCTGCCTCTTTTTTCCTGTTCCCCTCCACTTCCCTCCCTTGACTCCTTTCCCCCTCTTTATTTACAGAAGCTTTATTTCCATAAAACAATTCTTCACTTGTATGAGACCTAGTAGTTTTGATTGTTATTATTGATTTTAGGAAATATATTAAGAGGAAATAAATCCCATAGACAAGTATAAAAGACTCAAATGAAAATTTTAAAATTAAAGATAAACAAAATATAAAAACTCAACAGGAAGCAGGGAGTGGTGGCACATACCTGTAATCCCAGTACTCTGGCAGGCTGAGGCAGGAGGATTACAAATTCAAGCCCAGTATGTGCAATTTAGCAAGACCTTGTCTCAAAATAAAAAATGAAAAAAGGGCTGAGTATGTAGCTCAAGAGCAAAGGCCTTGGTTTCAATACCTAGTCGCGCGCGTGCACGCGCGCACACACACACACACACACACACACACACACCATCAGCAGAATGAAGATAGTGGAGGAAAGAATCAGTTAACTTGAAAATAGAACTTTAAAAATTATTCCTTCTAAATAACAAGGAGAAGATAGACTGGCAATTGAAGAAAGACTCACATACTCATGGGACTATACCAAAAGCTCTCAGAAGAAAAAGTATGGGACCAAAAAAGTAGTCAAGGAAACAATGGCTAAAAATTTTCCTAATTTAGACATAAATCTACAGATTCAAGTAGCTGAGAGTAGTATCTCAAACTTGATAAGCCCCAACAAATGTGACTCTTCATGTATTAAACGAAATATTTCAGATAATTATACTTTAAGCAGGGGATGGAAAAAGGACTTAATGGGAAGTAAGGTTTCTTTTTTTGTTTGTTTGTTTTTGGTGCTGGGTATTGAACTCAGGGCCTTGTGCTTGCAAGGCAAACACTCTAACCAATTAGCTAAATCCCCAGCAGAGGTAAGGTTTCTATGTTTAGCACAAACTGGTAAAATTTCTACATTAATAGGCTTTTAAGTTATGAATGTGTTGTATAATACCTAGAGCGACCACAAAACATTTGTTTATGCATGCAACGACTTTCATGCATCCTAAGGATATTATGCTGATGAAAAGGGCCATCTGAAAGATCACATACTATATGATTCCACTCATAAAACATCCTTTTTTTTTAGTACTTTTATTTCATATTTTAGTAATTTATTATGTTGTGTCCAATAAACCCCTAAACTTCACTTTTTTTTTTCTTTTTTGGTGCTGGGGATCAAACTCAGGACCTTGTGTTTGCTAGGCAAGCACTCTAACCATTGAGCTAAATTCCCAGCCCCATAAAACGTTCTTAAAATGACACACTTAGATTGATGGAGAATGAATTAGTGGCTGGCTAACAGGTAGGGATGGTGGGGTGGATGGATATGACTCTCACAGTAGTATGATGGAGGGCTTCGTAGAGATGGAACAGATCTGCATCTTGATTGCAGTGCCGGTTCCGTGAATCCCCAGATGAGATAAAATGGCACAGAAATGCACAAACATATTCAATCAATGTCTGTCTTCCGGCTTTACTATCATACTATAGTTATGTGAGATGCAACCACTGAGTGAAATGGAGTGTATAAAGTGTAGGAGTGGAGGGGACATGAGATGCACCCGTTTTCCCTCTTTCAACTTTTTAGAAATCTATGAGTAGTTTAAAATTTAAGATGTTAAAAGGAGAAAAAATGCTCCCATTTGTTTGCTGAAAGTATTTTTTGCTTTTATTTTCATTTAGTAGCTATTTTTTTCAAAATGGGATATTTCATTTTTTTCTATAGCTGTGAAATTTGACTGTCACATAGAAATCTTGGATGGCAGTAGCAAATTAAAACAGGACTTTTTTCTCCTAAGTGTTGTGTTTTCATTTGGGTCTCTATGGTTTTGAGTTGGGGACATTGGTGTCATTATTTACAGGAGAGGAGGGTGTGACTTTCCCCTCCCTTCTTACTCCAGGCCAAGCAGGCCTGCTCTGTGGGGTTACATTTCAATAGGAGCCCTAAAAGCATTCAGACTCCTCACTGTGTCTGTCTGCCTTACCCGGTGGCCTAATTTTATGAGACGCTTGGCTATAGTCACAGTGACATTGTGGCTGTGGAATGGAATTCTCTATATGTGATGTTAAGCAGCCTATATGATTCTCTCCCTTTTAACCTTGACTAACTGAACTTGGATTAACTGCAAGGTTTTTTTTTTTTTTTTCTGTGACTGTCGTGCTTTCTCTTAATTAATCAAAATTTCCGGAAGCTCTATCTGTACAACTAACTAGACTAGATCTCTCTGCAGACGTGGGAATAGAAATTACTCTGGGACTCTTGATTGTGTTACTGATTTGCATAGTGTTAATGATTTGTATGTTAATGGGATGGGGCGGCCAAAGGACTGCATGTCAGTAGAACCTGTTTCCTATTTCTAGTTCTGGAGCAATGCAGCGTCAACTTTGTTCTCTTTTTGGGGGTTTCTTTTGTTCCTTTTTATTTATAGCCACAATTTAATTTTAACTATCATTTATTTGAAAGATGACTTTGAGCTCTCTGCTACAGCAGTATGTGCTTTTATGTATACAATCTTGTTACCACAAACAGCAATTCTTTATTTTAACTAAGAATTTCCTATTTAAATATTTCATCATGTTGGAATTGTTTTTAAATGCCAAATTAAAATTAGAAATTTGAAGAATATTGTCAAATGCATTTTATATTACACACAAAACACTTACATGAATTTGACACAATAGGATTATCAAATACACCTTAGGAGGCTTAATATCTTCTCAGTGCATACAATGAAAGGAATTCAGGAACTATAGCCAAGAAGCTCATCTGTTGTAAAAATTTAGGGACAGTAGAGTAAATCTGACACTGAATAGTTTCATCTGTTTGCTTACCTTATACTGCGATGTTTGAGGACGTTTCTGTTTCAAGAATTATTTCAGAAATAAGAATAAAGATGAGATGAATGATAGCATATCCCAAGGTCTGTGTAGTGAAGAAATAATAATGAATCCACTAGAGTTCATCACGGTAAATCAAGCATGCTTAGAAATGTAGCATTGTTACTATTATTATTATAACAGTGTCGAGGAGCTCAATTAATTAATAAAATTTACCCATCTGATAAAAAGACAGAATTTGTAATAGGTTTATTATTGGTTGGCAGAAGTGGTAGATGGCCCAGACAATGAGCTTGAAATGGTGAACTATTCATTCCACTGCCTACATTTGTGGCACAGGAAGTGCATCCATATGCACATATCTACTTAGAGGAGTGAAAAAGGGAAAAAATAAGAGCACGTGGATGAATGAGATTAGAAAGCAGTGGGCTCCCAATTTATAAACCAGCTATCAGAATACACCCATAATTTGGAATCCAGTTTCATCTCATTATAAATGCTAATAATATAACATGCACTGCTTGTATTGAAATATATACAATTATAATAGTATAACTGTAGATTTGTTTTTCTTCAGTAAATCTACTCTTATGTAGCATGGTAGGCAGCCTCCAAGATGGTCTCCTATGGTCTCCGCTTCATGCTATTCATGCCTTGGTATCCACTCCCCTTGAGTATGAGCTGGACATACTGACTTGCTCATCAGGAATAGAATGTGGCAGAAGCAATGGGCCATCACTTCTGATAAACAGACCGTGGCTTCCTTCTCAGGGTGCTCTCTCTTGGACTGCTTGTTCTAGAGTCTGTTAGTCAGCTTGGCCCGCTGTAACAAAATATCAGACTAGGTAGGTTAAATCACAGAAATTTATTTTCTCACAACTTTGGAGGCTAAAAATCCCAGTCAAGTTGGCAGTCAATTCTTGGTGTATAGGTGGCCACCATCTTGCTGCCTGCTCACATGACCTTTGTGTGCATACTAGGGAAAGGAAGGATAGAGGGAAGGAGAGAGGGAGAGAATGAGAGAACATGAAAGTATGAGTGCTCTCTGGTATCTTATGAAGACATTAAAATCCTACCAGATCTGGCTCCATTTTATAACCTCGTTTAATGTTAGTTACTTCCTTAGAGACCCCATCTCCAAATACGGCCACATTGAGGATTAGGGCTGCAGCATATAAATTTGAAGGGACACAAATAGACCATAGCATGGACCTTAGAGAGCTTGGAAGTGGATCTTCTATGGCCTGCCAACAGCCGTAGAAGTGAGTGATCTTCGAAGTGAGTTCTGCATCTGTTGAGCCTTGAGGTGACTATAACCCTGGCCAACACTTTGATTGCAACAGCATGAGAGACTGAATCAACACCACCCAGTTTAGCTGCTCCTGGATTAATCCTGGTTGATCAGAGAAACTATGAGATAATTAACATTAGTTGGTTTCAGCGGCTAAATTTGGGATAACTTGTTACACAATGACTAATACATATAATAGCATTTAACATTTGACTCTTAGGTTCCTATATCAGAAGTAGGACATATTAAGAGAGTGATTATTAGCAAGGAATGGAAGACTAGGGGCATGTGGAAAAAAATTAACAACTTTCCCATTATTATTTATAGTCCTCCAGACATAATTCATATATTCTGTGACTATCCTGATGGCTATGATGATTTTGACTCAGGGAAGTATGTGTTTTGTGGGAGCTACCTGTAGTCCTTTGATTCTGCAGATGCATTCTGAATAGATTATATGGAAATTCTTTGTTACTGCAGGATCTCACAGATGCAATTTTCCTCGAGTATAATTTTTACAAACCATCACCACATTGGCCGCAGGGATGTGTGTTTGATAGCCAGTGGGAGGTAGAAGTTGGCAAATGAACCATTTACAAGTACAGTGCTGCCCAGTAACTCTCTGATTTCCTAAATACCCGTATCCTAAGGCTCCATTTGCCTTGAGCCTCTTAAGGCTGTAGGGTAGCCCAGCTCCATTGGCATGCAGGAGTAGTTACATTCGTAGCCAATTAGCAGGGTGGCACACACTCGGCCAAGAAGCCCCAGTCTCTATAGACCCGGTATAGAGAGTGAAATTAGCTGAGACAAATACCTGTTAATCCCCTGTTCTTGGCCGGCGTGGAGTGCCTACTGTGCAGTGCTAATAGTTCTGGGAAATCCCAATTCCCAGTGTCAAGAGTTGAACAGACTAAGTCTGTTAAATGAAGAAATTTACAGCACATTAGCTTTGATCAAGAAATTCTAGGTGCAAGTCTCTTAAACAAATGAAGCCTGCTTGGGAATACAGGTCACTCTTTTCTGGGAAGCTGTTTTTGAAGGAGTTTATCTTCACTTTCTTTCCCATGCCAGAGCCAGGGGCAGAAAAGTGGCAGTTTGAGTGGCTGGACTTGAGGGCAGTAGAAAATAGTCTTATTTAGACAAGAGGAGAGAACTGAGTGACTATACCAGAGTTTTGTCCAAGCGAGCTTGGATATGGTTTTCGAAAATGGGAAATTTGTGACAGAAATCGCAGGCAGCCTTTTCAGCTTGCAGCGAAGGCTGGTTTATACTTCTATGTGTAAGCCGTGCCCTCTGCTGGTTGGATCAAGTCATGTCGCTATTCTCCCCCCCACTCCTTCCTGGGAAAAACGTGTTGTATTTTCCCATCTAAATTATGTTTTCGGTTGCATTCTATCAGCCCGTTGTTGTCTATGCAAGGAATGAAGAGAACAGATTTTCAGTCGTGGCTTGTATCATTACTGCCTGTCACTCAAAGCTGTGCATAGCGGTTCTGAGAGAGGGGCGAAGCATGTGGGAGTTCTTGGGGATACACGGTACATTTTCAGATTCTGATTTCCTTGGTTAAGTTTACAGACACCGAGATTCTTCGCTCTTTGTAGCATATCTTTTAATGTAACCTTTGTTACACTGTGGAAAGCACAAAAGTCTTTTCTTAGTACCAGGAAATGCTTTCAATTCAAACAAGCTTTTAATTCTTGCTTATGTGAAATGCAGGATAAGGGAGTTTGACAATTGCCCTCAAGCTGTGCATGAAGGCAGTGAGAGAGAAGACGAATAGAACCACAGCGCCAGAGAGGGAGGGTGGGCTGATGAGACCAGTGAAGGAAAGAACAGATGATCTTATGCTCAAGTGTCATGTTGCCTGGGGTCTAGGAGGAAAGATGATTTACATTTTGACATGTATGTCACTGAAAGGAAGCCAAAAGAAGTTGTACAACTAACAATTTGTTAAGAGCTTCTCAGGCATAAAGCACTATCCAATTTTTTTTTCCAAAAAAGGAAGAAAGAAGTATCCATTTCAGGGAAGGCAAAGGAGAAAATACAGCCCTGTCCCCTGAGATGAGTTAAGGCTGCCATGAGGAGTGGAAGTGCTGTGGAATTTCGTTTCTGGAAAGACATATTGAAAATGTAGTTCAGGGTGTTTGTGAAAATGAACCTATATCACCCTAATTCCGCTGGACACTGACACACATCATTTAATCTATCCCCACCCCCTGCATGGAGTTGGTATTGTTCAGAGTACTTGGCAGGACTAAGACGCATGACAAATAACACAGGTGCTTGTATAAACTGGGATTAAGTCACAATTAGCAGAGACATACAGCTGGGCTGTTTGGATAACCCTTTCCCTCCTGCAGTCGGCTTTAGCTGATGAAAGCATTTCCTAATAACTGTGGTCACTGTACACTCATTCCGTTGATCCCAATTCATAAAAATCAAATCTGCAGCAAGGGAGTTTCTATTGATGCCAGGCCTCGGAAACTTGCTTTGAGGCCGAGACCGTGCACTGGGGATGTTAAGCCCTTACAACAATGGATTCCAGCTACTCATGTTTACCAAGAACAAGGGATCAGGACCTATGCTGTTATTCTACGATAAAATATTATGGCGATTACATGGGGACACTCCACAGACATGTTTAATCTGCAATTTGTATGCAATTTAATATTGCTGAAACCTTTTAGCTGCTATAAGCCCTGAGAAATAAAAAGATCAAGCATTTGGCTTGCCATTTTGATTTTAAAGATTATATTTTGGTAATTTTTCCTATATGTTCAGGTTAATGATTGGGTAATAGTATAATCCTTATAATTTGAAGTTGTCCTTTCCATACCAAAGTGTTTACCAGTAACTCACTATGGTAATAGTTTAAAGCATGTGTCAAGCAGCCAAACAGTTCTGAATTTGACCTTAATAGATGTATAATCTTAAATAACTAATTTCATACCTGTGGACCTTATTTTTTAGACTGTAAAATGAGTGTAATTATAGAACCTATTATGGAGTTGTAAGAATTTAGTTAAATCACGTATAAAAGGTTTAGCTCAAGCCAAGTGTGGTGGAGCATGCCTATAATCACATCATTGTACAGGTAGGCTGAAGCAGGAAGATTACAAGTTGAATCCTGCCTGGGCAACTTAGTAAGAATAAATAAAAAAATAAAAAGAGCTGGAGATGTAGCTCAGTGTTAAAGTGCCCCTAGTTCCATCCCCCCTACAGAAAAAAGAAGTTTAACCGTATTCTTGGCCTATGTAACTTCCTAAAATGTTGACTATAAAACTGGTACATCAAATAGATAAGACTCTTGGGATGAAACCAGAAAACTTCATCGTTATTATATTTTGGCTACCATTGTCCCTTTTCATTTTGTTTTGTGAAAAAGTTCTTCTCCAACTATGAATATAAATTTGACCAAGCCCTGAGACTTCCTACATCCCTAGAGGAAAAAAAAAGTTCTAAGGTAATTTTAGTTTGAAAACCCAGTCTCAATTCAGTTAAAATTGTTCATTCTGAGATTTTTCCAAACCCGAATTAAAGTTAAATTTCTTTTTTCCCCTTTTGTCATCTTTCTCAGCTTTCTATCCACAGTTTTCTGACATCTTTGAAATGGGACCATGGGAAGAGATGAGGGAAAGAAGAGCAAAAAAGAAAAAAAAATCTTGTTGGCCCTGTTTCAGGGTGGCTTTCTTATCCCTGGTCAAATGTTTAAAATGATTATCTCAGAGTGTTTTTGTCAGTTCTGTGTCCCCTCTTGATTTTAACAGTGCCTCCATCTCTTTTTTTCCTGTGTTTGGTGACACACCACACAGCTTCTTAGTCCTGGAGAGCTCCACAGTTGGTGGGCCGCCATCTTGGTATGTGTGGACATACAGTCCTTGGGATTACACATGTTTAACCTGTCACGGGTTGGGGGGGGGTGTGTTACTTCCTAGATGCAGCCTTTCAATCTGATACTGCTTTCGAAATCATGTCAGCCATCAGTTCACTGTGTCTCCCTTGCTGTTGAGTACATACGAAGTTCAGGCCTTGCCCGTGGAACCCATCTCACTCTGCTTGGGGGTAAGAGGTAGTACTCCCACCTCATTCCAGCATTCCAGAAATCACAGTGGTGAGACTCAAGAGTCAGTCCTCTCTAAAAGATTAAACTTTGTCTTCTTTTCAAATTCTCTTAATTCCTTTTTTTGGGGGGGGCGGTGATGCTGAGGATATCTTAATTCTAACATTCTCCTTTTGTATACTCCATGTGGACGAAGTAGTTAGCTTGATATATCTCTGAGTATGAATTTTTCTCAGGGTAGTCAATCTTACATGTCCCTTTGGTATTAGAAATCCTGCTGCTTCAGTCAAAACTCCCAGTTAAACACTTTTCTAGATGCTGGATCTACGAGTTATGTTAAGAAATGGTTAATGTTGAAACTTAAAAAATATTTATTGCAGTAAAAGACACGTTGCCATTAATCCCCTTCAAAATACTCTCCTTAGCTTCAAGCATTCTTGTCCCATCATTGCCACTTTCTGAAGCAGTTCTGGAAGTTCTCTTTCATGAGGAAGGCCTCTTTTGTGAATGTCTTTAATTGTGCTGTCATGGCTGCCTCCATGCCACAGTTCAAAACATTTACCTTTCATGGTCATGTTGAATTTGGGGAAGAGCCAGAAATTGCATAGTGCCAGATCCAGTGACTAAGGTGGATGAGGACACACTGTAATGCTTTTATTTGACAGAAATTGCCATAAATGTTTGTTCAACAAAAGATGATCATAAGATACAGTGAATGCTTAAATTAAAATATTTATTGTGGTAGAAGACACATTGCTGTTAATCCCCCTCAGAATATCACCCCTGACTTTGAATGCACTTATCCCATTTTTCCGGTTAATGTGTCTTTTACTATAAGAAGTTTTTAAAAATTTAAACATTAACCGTATTTTTCAATCACCCCTTGTACATGAGACATGTTTGATTTGATTTGTACCTTTCATCTAGTCCTCATTGTGACCAAGTCATAATATGCTTAAAGGTGAAAATCTTGTTCTGAGGATCGTAATTAAGTTTCTAATTAAGCTAAATAATTTTCTCAAATGCTATTGGCTGGCTAGTTGTTTTAATATTAGCCATAGGGAAAAAATCACATCTAAGGAAATGGATTGATTTGCTATATTTTCAAGATGTGTTTCAAGTTTTGTAAAATTTGAGTGTCTCAGAAATATGGAACTACTGTGTGCAAAAATGTCTGAAAGGATGTTCACCACACTGATGTTTACAACAGTAAACTATGAAGGCCGTGGAAATGTCTAAATGTAGGTTATGGGTATTGCTAAACTGAAAAATGCAATATTATTCAAATATTGGAGAAGGATATTTAATGATCTGAAAAGATGGTCATTGTTCATAACACATTGTAAATAAAAATGCAAATATGGGAAATCAAAAGGTACGCACAGTATAATCTTGGTAAAAATGTGCATGTTTATACCTAAAAAAGACTGTAAGGATATGCACCAACATGTAAATTGTGTTTTTATGTGACGTTTTCTGTGTGCTTATGCTTCAGTAAAAAAGTCGAATATATCAACAGATTGCATACCTTAGTATTGAGATTGTAGGTAATTTTTGTCTTTATGCCTATCTATGGTTTTTAAGTTTCTTAAAATAAGCATATGCTTTTTATAATTTTTTTTTTTTTGTGGTGCCGGGGATCGAACTCAGGCCCTTGTGCTTGCAAGGCAAGCACTCTAATCACTGAGCTAAATCCCCAGCCGCTTTTTATAATTTTTAAAAGATAAATGTTATTTAAAAATGATGCTTGGACACCTCTATGATGCCCTGGTATAGGATTCCCGGGCTGACAGGACACAGTGATCCAAGAAATGTTATCACAGGGCTCCGGTCATGCTGTGGGCCCCTCTGGGGCTGTGAGTGGTTTGCAACCCTCTGAGGGTAAGCTCAGGCCACCCTAACCGTCATCCTAGAATACAGTCTTCTAACTGCTAATGCCTGGCACTGATTCGTGGAGCTTCCTGTTGGATTTCTAAAACTGTGTGGAAAACAGAAATGGCTCTGAGCATGTGCAGTTCTTCTTCAGTCAATACCTGATCATTGATTTTTAGCTGATGTGAAGTAGAGACTGGGATAGAACCAGTGGTTTAGCCAGTTCTTTTGTCATTTTCCTGAGCCTAGTTGTCTAGTTCATGGAAGCTAGAGATGCCACAATTCTTTCTTAGTTCTCTACAGGACCTGTGAAGGGAAAGGACTAAGAGAGGTTTGGTGGAAGGAGGAAGTTGATATGGACCAGGCCTTTGTGCACCTGTGAATACCATATTGCTCGCTCGGTCAGTATCCAGATTCAATATTCACAGCCCCAGAAAAGGGGTGAGTGGCTCAAGTTAGTAACAAGGGGGCTCCAGGTCATGCTTAGGAGCCAGGGATTTATAGAATAGAGACCCTGGAGGTTTTTAAACTGGAGAGTGACATGGTCATGTTTGCTTTTCAAATGGTCATTTTGAGTGGAAGAGGAAGAGATGAAAGTATGAAGATCTTTTATAAGGTTGTGGCAAGTCCATGTCTGGAGCAAGTGGTGGGATCAGAGCTGGAGAGTAGGGGGCAGAGTTAAATAATACTTAGAGGATGAGGTTGGTGAGTGTTATGGTTTGTGTCTAGATGTCCCCCCAAAGCCTCATGTGGTAAGAGATAGCTGGGTCTAGAGTGTGCGGTCACTAAATTAATCCACTGATCGGTTTGGCATGGTTCTGCTGGGATCAAGGATGTGGAACTAAATTTAAAGGTGGGAGTGCTACCTGCCCTAAGGGCAGGTAGCCTAGATAAAAGATACAGGAAGAAGCTAACTAGCTGCTTGTTTGCATTGCTTATTTGCATACATTCCTTGCATTTCCTCACTTCACTTTACTTTGCTGCCGGTTGATGCCGGTCTGGCATGCTGGTCCACCCTGCCTCTGTCATGCCGCCCTGCCTCGGACCCAGCGGACTATAGACTGAAACCTCTGCAGACTGTGAGCTAATAAACCTTTCTTCTCCTAACTTTGGGTGTCGAATATTCTGTCCCAACAACGAGAGAAAAGTAACAAAAACAGTGAGTCTTGGTGACTGAGTGTGGAGCCTGAATGAGGATGATGGGTCTATGAGGCCTTTATGGTGAATTGTGCAGAAAGAGATACATTCTCTGGGGTAGATGTAAATCATAGTATGAGTTTCATTCAATCTTTGGAAAATATGGAATGACTGCCACTTAGCAGGCTTTGGGTAAATATTTGTTGACTCCAAATGAATTTTCGTCTAATAAAGGAGTGTAGCCAGGCTGTTCATATAAATGAGCTGCACAACATAATTGTAACTTAGCTATAAAACCAAAAGGGCTATTTTTAAAAACCAGTCTCCTTTTCAGCGCAGTGAGTTTTGTATGCTGCCTTAGCTGGTCAACGTAGGAGGGTCCCTTGAAGTTGAGGTAGTGATCCCAGTGGGTGGATGACAGAGAAACAGTGAAAAGAGCTTGTTGAAGTGACCACTTTCTTGGCTCACATTTAGTTTCATCCCTTTGCGGTCACATCCTGCCAACAGTATCGCTGTGAAAATGGAATAGTCTTGCTCAAAGTGGCTTTGTGTGTGTGGGAAGTGGAATAGAGAAACAGAAAACCTTTCTCAGATGCCATTTCAACCATATAAATGAACACCTGCCCATGAACCTGGAATTTAAAGAAGATTCTTTACTCCTTCCTGCCGAGTTTCATGGGAATTGGGGTTTGCGACATAGATGAGTGAGTAGTTTGGGTCAATATGGCATAGCTCCAAGTGGGAATCTGAGGCCGCTGTTGCTGGATGTCTAAGTTGGAGTCACATTTATCTATTTTGTTTGTACACAAGCTAACTAGCAACTATCAAAACAATGGGAATGATGAACATTTCTGTGTATCCGGAGTGGATGTGTGTTAGCCTTATGGAACATGATTACTCTTCACGAAATGATAGTGGATTAGTTTGGAGCAACCAGAGTAGAGTGATGAGTTCAGTGTTTTGAAGACTACTAACTTTCTACAGGGAGCTGCAAGCACAAGTGGGCTCAATTAAAACATTAATCCAGCTGTAAGCTCTATTATTGAATATAAAAGGAAACAAATTGACAAGGTGGCTTATTTTTGAACAAAGTAACTGGCCCATGATGATATTATTTTGATGTATCTGGAATTATCATAATAGCAAAGTCCAACAATAAATAGAGAAATGAATGGCAGTGAGAATCCAACAGAGACCATTTCTCTGAGAATAGGAGTCAGAATATGCACCATTATGTTCACAGTATTATTAAAATATGAATAAACAGCAGCAACTTTTTATTATACAGTGAAAGAGCCTCCTACAGGGCACTGAAAATTGAGTGGTGTGTGTTTAATAAATTAAAATCAACAAGAAATGACTATTTACCAGGATGCAGGAAGGACTCAGAGACTAATGGGGGTTTTAGCCAGGGACATAAATGGAAGTCATTTATTATTAGGTGGGATTTTAAAGGTTTAAAAAATTTTAATTATATAGTAAAAGTTGGAAGGGGAGCAGAGAGAATGGTGAGAGAGGAGACTGTGGAGTTTAGCTGGTGTTAAATTATGAAGCGTCACATTTAAATAAGTTTAGGTGTTTGGGCTTTATTTTGAGGGAATCTACTCTGGCATTTAAAGCAAGGGATAAAAAAAGGTCTGTTTATTTTAGCTGTATAACAATGTATGCCAAAACCCAGTGTCTTAAAATAAGAATATTATTGTATTTATCACGAATCTGTGGGAAGTTTGGGTTATTCTTTGGTCTCGGCCAGTTCAGCTGGGGCTTGGACGGTCTAGGAGGCTTCCCAAATCTGAACCTTAGCTGGCACGGCTGGCTTCTCTCTCCACCTGGGCGCTCACCCTTCAGGAGGCCTGTTCTCAGGATGAGTAAAGGATTCCCAGCGGCAAGAGAGAGTACATTTGGAATCGAGGATGCCATTTGTGCTTTCGGATTGAGCTTCTGAATGGAATTAGATTTATAATAGTCCTTTGGGGATTATTTACTTATATATATATATATATGTATATATATATATATATATAAAATTTAAAGTAGGCTAAGAGGTTTAAGGTTTAATCTCTAGATGACCTCATAGGTAATTAGGAGAAATAGAACTAAAAGTACAGACCTTATAAACTAGAGCAGATGCAGACAGCTTTCGCCTATTTGGACAAACATGATGGCTTTCCTAGTCATTAATAAAAGTTCCATGGACATTGGTTGTATATCCTCTGTGGACTGAAGGAGTGGGTCATTGTATAGACAACTGGTTCAATTAGTTAACTATTATGGAATGCCCTGTGTGCTTAAATTATGGGATTAGTTCTTAGGGAGGTTTGAAGAGACGTAAACCCTTGATTTGGTCCCATTTGTATTGGGGAATTAGCTAGGTTTAGAGTACCTATAAAAAGGCTTGTCACAATTAAGAGTTGGAGGTAAGGAATGAATCAATGGAAATGACCATAATGTCTTCAAATGTCCTGAGGAAGAAGCAGGATTCAGAATTCAGGCTGCTTGAGTCAAAACTAAGGGGGTAGAATTCATATACTGGAAGATGAGTCAATTTAAAGTTCGTTTCCTAGAAAAAGTTAATGTGTTTGGGCTGAATTACTCCCACAACTTAGTTATGAGAAAAATACTCAAGTTGATTTCTTTATTTGTGGGACACTTTATTGCCAGCTCTTCTCCTTTTATCTAAACTCCTATATAAAGACTTCCTTAATAGTCTTAAAATGTTTTTCCTTATAATACTTGTTTGTTATAGTGAAAATGTAGGCCCCCCCCTTTTTTCTGCAAATTATGCTAAATGATGTGGTGTACTGAAGCAACTATCTGGTAATTCAGCTTTTACCAATTTAGGTTAAAAAAGGTAACTAAGATTTTGTATAAAATAGCCAGATAACTAAGGCATATGTTTTTTCTCATTTGGTTTTACTAGATTGTTCTCAAAAGGTTACCATTGGGTTAGAGATTCCGATGTGACTTTGGTTTTCTTTCTCTGCTTTTCTATTGTATTAATGTAGATATTTTCCATATTGAAAGGGAGGCTGCAGTAAAAGTAAAAATGCTTTGGTATTTGTATCTGATGATTAGGATACCCTCCTTTCACTTCCTAAGGAAGGACATTATTTTTAATATTCCTGCAACTGCTAATGGTAGTGATACCTATTTGCAGTTATGCATTCACATGCATTTCTTGGTTGACTTTTCACAGCAAACCTACAATGTAGGCAACATTGAATCCCTATTTTACAGAAGATGAAATTGAAGAACAGTGTTTAAGACTCTTGTCTAAGGTCATGTAGCTGATTAGCAGCAAAATCAAGATTTGGGCCTATGGGAAATTGGATTATTGGTCAAAAATACTCACATTTTTTTCCTATACTCCAGGGAAGGAGTATACTTGCTGGTATTGTGCTTGTGTATGTGACTTGCTTTGGTTTCATATTAGGTGGAGCGTATTTCACTTCTCATTGCCTTTGAATTTCACCATGGACTTGGTTGGCCAGTGGGAATGTAAACATTATGTACTGTAAATATGTACTAATAAGAAAATGATCTAAAAGAGGAAATTATGTAGGCAGAGATGTGTGAATGTGCTCCTGTGATTGGTCTTGACATTTTGTACTTCTACTACTGTCATAAAAAGAAAATGTTCCAGTTAACCCCCTGATTGAAAAAACGAGCAGGCCTAGACCTAATCAGTAACTTGGAGCCAAGTGCAGCTGATCCATGATGGCAAAGAAAAAGGTATTGTTGTTTTAAGCTGATGCAGTTTGTTGCATAGCAAGCGCTAACTAAAGAGTCGAAGCAGTCTAAATCTAAGAATCTATTAGATTTACTAAGTTCTATTAATCACATTCAGAATTATTCTTGCATTGACATCTCTAAAACAATGACATCAAGAAGCGCTAGCCATCTCAAACCAGTAACTCTGTAATAGTATGTATAGATAGAATTATAGAAGTATTCTCCTTGGAAGTTACATGTTTTCATATTTTTTTTGGTATCTTCTAAAAATTAAGAATATAGACAGCGTTTTTCATTGTCACACAGCTTACATGTACGTTTCTTGATTCTCAGCTTCTAGATGTAATCCACTTAGGAGTTGCAGAATATGTCTGCCACTCTGAAACAGTATCTGAGATGGATAAGTGAACACATCTTGAATGACACAAATGGTTCCCATCCACAGAAAAGCAATGACAGGGAAGGAAATGGAAAACTGGATATTTACAATAAAAATAACTAACAACACGAAGAGGTTTGTTCTGCACCGATGGGCCAGAGATGTAAAATTTAGATAGAGATGTGGACAATAGCTACCTGAGCAATGACAGACTTTGTTTTTCACCTTTTAAGGTGTGTTGATCTCCTGCATTTAAAACAGGGCTGAAAAATGTGGAAAACAGGTCAAGGTCTTGGTTTGAGGCTGCCTATATTCTGTCCTTGAGCTTTAGGACATAAAATAGTGTGGGAGATTATATAGTTTAGAAACATTATGTTTACCTACCCTGCACCTGTGGACCCTACATTTATTTCACAGGGTATTTTCTAAAATATATTGTGTGGGTTTGTGATTTTGTGGGTATATAGGTTTTGTAAATGTATGGTCACTCAAAATTTACTGAGTTTCTTTATTACAAGAATTCTCCTAGACTTTAATGTATGAAGGATGCATTATGAAGTCTTCCAGAGAATGGTAGAACATGTGGCACTTCCTAAACTATTTGTCCACAAACATTGTTCGGGGCGTAACTTCCTGGGCTAAAGTGATATAGAACATGTATTGGGGAACTTGCCTCTAAAATGTTTCTGTAGTGAAATCCTGTTGCTTCAGAGACCCTCTTCTAACATGTTCTCACAACATCCAGTGAGATAAATAGGCAATGAACTTTACTGGTCAGATTCTTCATGCACAAGGGGAGGCTGCCTGCCTAAATCTACATGGTAATGAGTAGGATGTAAATTCTGGCATCTGACTGGATGCAATCAGATTCTGGCTTTCCTACTTACTGATGGTGTAAGCGTGGTTGCCTGTGCTTTATATTTCTCATCTGTAAATAGGAATGATTATAAAGTACCTAATCTCATAGATTTGTTGTGAGAATTTAATTGAATGATAGCTGGAAAACATTTAGCACAATGCCTGACACATGGTAGGCTCTCAATATATATTACACTATAATTATTACAGGTATATATCCCAAAAGGGGACTTGTATCCAGAATACTATATAAAGCTTGTAACTCAATAACAAAAGGCCAAGTAACCAATTCTCCGATTTAAAATAAGGCAAAAGATCTGAACATCCAAAGAAGATATACGAATGACTAATAAACACATGAAAGGATGTTTACCATCTCTGATTATCAGAGAAATGCAAATAAGAACCACAGTGAGATACTACAATTGTAGGATGGCTACAGTTACAGAGACCTCGGATAATAACAAGTGCTGAGGGGGCTGTGGAGGCATCGGACCCTTCATGTATTGCTAAAGGGAATATAAGGTGGTGCAGCTGCTTTGAGAAGCAGCGCAGCAGTTCCTGAAGGTTAAACATTAGCTTTAGTATGTGAGCCAGCAATTCTAGGCATATACCCAAGAGAAACAAAATATAAATTCACACAAAACTTGTACACAATTGGTCAAAAGAGCCCCAAAGTGAAAACAATGTACATGTTTGGGCAAAGAAAATGTAGTATATCCCATATAACAAAATTTTATTCAACAATAAAAAGAAACAAGGGATAGATACATGCTACAACACAGATGAACCTTGAAAGCATATCCTAACTGAAAGAAGCTCACCATAAAAGTCCACACGTTATATGATTCTACATGTGTGAAATACCTAAATTAGGCAAATCTATAGAGACAGAACATTCACAGTTGTCTGGGACTAAGGGAAAGAGAGAAGATCTAGGAAGCACTGGGGAATGACATCTATGTGCACAGTGATTTGGGGAGGCAAAAGTGTTCTGAAGTTAAATTGTGATAGTTGCACAACCCAGTGAATATACTAAAACCATTGAATTATATACTTTTTTGTGATTCTTGGATCCAACCCAGTGCCTTACACATGGCAGGCAGAATTACACACTTCGAATAAGTGAATTGTGTGATGTGTGAATTGCATCACAATAAAGCTGTTAAAATTATAAGTATTATTTCCCCAATTATTATTAAGCATGCTGGCCAGCACTAGGTTGCGGGACTTCTTTCCAGTTTGTAGTAATGTCTAGGGTCAGTAGGCTCATTCCCATAGATGCTAATTATGTTGTGGAACTAAGACATTTCCAGTAGGGTCTGACTGATGAGTTGGAATAGCTGGAAAATTGCTTCCCTCTCTATGATTATGGTAGATCTTTGTATTGAGGCCTGTCTGATTAGAGTCTTGGTATATGCTTGCTAAATGGAATGAGACAAGATGTGGGCAAGGCCACAGTCATAGCTCACTGAGATGATCATGACCAGGTACCTTTGCTTCCCACTCCCTGGGCAAAGGATTCATTCCTCTGTCTATATTGGCCTTTGGAGACATTTCTCTTACAGAGTCCCCAGCCAGGAAGCAATTCTCTCTTTTAGTGTGATTATAAGGTCCTCTCCCTTTTGTGTGTATGGGAATGAGCTTTTTAAAAATGCTTTATAAAACAGAATGTAAAATCACTTTTCAACCAGCAAGCAGCATAGGTGAGTAAAGTATAATATTAGTATTAGATTTCACATTCGGCATTAGAGAGGGAATATTCTCTGTCTCTCTCCCTCTCTCTACCCTTCCCCTTTTGCCCTTCTCCTCTTTTTCCCTATCTGCTCCTTCAAATATATTATTTTATATAGTACTATTTGAATTTGAAGAATAATTGCAGACATGTGGCATTTTACCTTTAAATACGTTATCCTAGGAACAAAGTTATAGTATTCTCCTGCATAACCACAATATAATTATAATCCCCAAGAAAACGTTCATGAAACACTGTTATCTTAAGGTATGGACTATAGTCAAACTTCCTCAGTTATCTTTCTCTTCCATCTTGTTTTGGCAGCCCTTCTGGAACCTCCAAGTTTTATTTAGGTGGGCCATGTTCGTGTTTATCTTGCAGCGCTATTATTTTCTGTTCACTTGCCATCACTCTGCTGGTCTCAGTTCATAGCTTTGCTCACAGTCAAAACCTTTGCACAGGCTTGGGCAACTCCCGCCTGTGTGCCTACAGCACCACAGAGTGTGCTGCTCATGGCAGCTGCTCAATAAATGATGGAAGAATCAGATTGAACTGAATATGCCAGTCAGGGTCCATGTCGCATATGTACACGTTGGTTCTTCTGAGTATCTACTTTTAAAGCCCAGCATGAGCTGCTACTGACTACCCTTCTTGCCTTTAGGTTTCTTGGCCTTGCCACTGGACTTTTGCACTGTGGTTTGTATTACCTTAGGTATAAGTTTTGACAGCTCACACGGTAGCAGGAGTAGAGAGAGAATAAGATGATGTGAGGTGAAAAGAACGAGATGCTAGTTCTGTTCAGAGGAAGTTGTTACAGATAAGCTGGTGTGAATCGTTTCAGTGGCAAAGGCACAGAGTCACCAGTGCTTTTGGGCAACTCAGATTGTAATTCTCAACCCTGTTCCCATTCTTTCATTGTCGTGGTGTTATGATGCCAGAATAGTTCCTGGATCAGATCAAACTGGAAGCAAAAGATCCCAAAGGCCTTCAACTTTAGTTGTATGGATGACAGGCAGATTTGTCATGGTGACTGGTGTGGTTGTCAGCTCATCGGTTTTGTCTTGTTAAGAAGTCTGCGGGACTGTGACATTTTAAAGGCTTGTCAAGTTTACTAGAGCCACAAGCCACAGTTGTGTCGGTTAAATTATGCTTTAAGGACAAAGGTGATGAAGGAGTTCAAGATGAAGTGACACTTCTCTCAGCACACATTCGAGAGCATATATACATTTCATGTAACGTACTCCGACAGGGTGCTCCATAATGTTAAGGAAATGAGCCGACGTAAGTCCAGGTGCTCCAAGGCAGCTCAGCCTATGCTGCTAGAAAATGAAACCCAGTGTTTTCAAAGTTTTAACTACTGCTTGAAGTGGAACAAGACCTATTTTATTTACTTCAGTTTTTATACATAGATGCAAAGATCATGCCTAACACAGTTTCTTGTATTTTTGGATTGGTTGATGTCTACCACATAGTGTTAATAATATCAAGTAGTAAATATATCAAGTGGTTCTTATGTCATGGAGATTTGTTTCCTATTTATAAATGGAAACCTTGACGCATATGGGATGCTAAGTAGATATTAAAACATAGCACTGAGAAGACTTTGCATATACAGTACTGTGGAGAAGCCACACTTTTATTAATACGTCCTTGACTTCTTCAAATCTTTTTTTTTTTTTTTTCGGTGCCAGGGATCGAACTCAGGGCCTTGTGCTTGCTAGGCAAGCAATCTAACCACCGAGCTAAATCCCCAGCCCCTGCTCCTTCAAATCTTGAGGCAAGAAGTATAATAAGTATATGGTAGATATTTCTGATCTCTAGGCATGTGTACTATAGAAGTCTCCGCTCAGTTGTGTTCAGTGTCGCTCATTTAAGTAAATCCTGAACAAGTGTGAGGTTCTGCCTTTTCATCCCAATGTTTTCTACAAAGCCAATGTCTGAATAAAATTCATTTGGAAGAGCAAACTAAATATTCATAAACAAAAAATATTCCTAAACAATTGGGTTGACTTCTGGATTTTCTATTTTGTTACATTAGTTGTTCTACCTAGTCCCATTAGCAAACTTTTTAAATTATAGAAGCTGTATAGTATGCCTTCCTACCTAGTTAGCTGGTCAGCCCTCCATAAATAGTTATATTTATTGTTGAAATTTGTTTTGCGGTACTGGAGGTGGAACCCAGGACATCCATACTGAGCTCCTTTTTATTTTATTTTTTAAATTTTGAGACAGCGTCTTACTAAGTCATTGAGTTGCTCAGGCTGGGCTTGAACTTGTGATCCTCCCACCTGAGCTTCCCAGGGTGCTAGGATTATAGGCATGTGCCGCTGTGCCCAGCTTCACTGGTGTGCTTTTCAATTTCCATATAATATGGAAAATGCCTTTCCAACAAGGCATTTTTCTTGTTGATTTTGGGATTATTTTCTGTTTTTATTACATCTTTGCCTGAGAGTGCTGCTTGTATGAGTCATATTATTTAGCATTTACTTAATTTCTATGACCTAAATATACTCAATTTTTGTGAATGTTCAAATGTGTTCTTGAGAAGAACATTTATTCTGTTACCAGGATTCAGCATTAAATATAAATACCTATGATAGATAATAGGTATGAAATAATACATATTATTACTTCCTTGATTTTTTTATTTAGGTCTTCTATTTCCTTACTAATTTGTCCATTTGATCTGTTTTACATTAACAAAAGTGTGATCATGTCTCTCATTCTTAGTGTGTTTATGTCTAACCTTGCATCACATAGTTTTTGCTTTTGAAAGTTATTGCTACGTTATTAGGTGCATAAATATTAATTGTGCACACCTTCATTATGCATTGTAGTCTTTATTTTTATAAAGCATCCTTTGTCTCTTTTTAATGCTTTTTGACATGAATTATACCTAATCAGATATCAGGATTGTGAAAAATTGTGTTTGGTGTATCTTTGTCTATCTTTTTTAACCTTCCTGAATTTCCTATTTTAGGAGGGTTTCTTATACCCAGCAGAGTACCAAATTTTGCTTTGTTGGCCAATCTGAAAATCTTTCATTGTCCAATGGTCAAGTAGGTTGATTTACATTTATCGATTCTATCTATATTTGGCTTACATTCTTTCATTGTTTCATATATACCCTTCACATACACACACACACACACACACACACACACACACACACACACACACCCCTACTTACATGCACATATACTTTATTTTATCATTAGAAAGAGCTGAAACCAGATGAAGTAGTAGCCTAGAATGGGCAAAACCGAGCAGCTCCCTGACAAACATCCACAGTTGTTCGGGGGACTGAATTTACATTTGTGGAGGTAACACATAATTAAGAGGAAAGAAGGGAGAGAGGAGAGCAGGCCCCCCTCCTTAACCAACTTTTCTTTCTAAAGAAATGAAGGTAGCCAATGAAGGTAGAAATGAAGGTGGTCTGGGGTATGAGAGACAGATCTTTGGCACACGGTCCAGTGATAGAAATGCCAAAAGATGGAACTTTTCAGAAGATTAGGTTCAAGTAAAAACAAGCCTGTTGGGAGTTCAGTTCCTTTCTTTCTCACACCTTGCATTCTATAGAGCCTCTGAAGGGTAATAGCAAACAGGGCGAGGAACATCTGAATAAAGGTGTATAGATTTCATTGAAGTCAATAAACAGGCAGATTAATATTCTGAGTAAGTGCATAACAAATCTATTGTTTTCCTCTAGCAAATATTTAGGTGATTATTTGGGAAACACTGTAAGTGTAGAAGGAAAACCCTTCTAAAAGAAGGTAAAGACCATACTTCTTTTATCTATGATAAGTAACAAACATATTCTTATAAATGTTAAGAAACAAGAGAGCACAGAACACTAGAGGAATGGCAATTTGTAAGCTGGGAACAGGCTATATTTATGAAATCACTTATGTAGTTGTCTATCCATGCAATAAGCATTTAGCAATTACACTATAGGGAGAAATAGTATGAATGTAACAAATCTGGCCAGGTTTTTTAAAAAAAACTTGAGCTGGGACATAATCTGCATAGCTCTCTTCTTTTTTATTCTTTTAACTTTTTAATTTAATTTTATTCTTTGGTGCTGGAGATCGAACTCAGGGCCTTGTGCTTGTGAGGCAAGCACTCTAACCGCTGAGGTAAATCCTCAGCCTCTTTTAGCTTTTTTAGAGGGTGCCTTTTAACCCCAGATTGTGGGGTTAAAGGATTCAGGGTGGTTTTAGTTTGTCATATATCCCAGAGAATTCACAGTTCTCTTTGACTTTAAGCTTCTATAGGACAGGTGTTGCAACTTGGACAACTTGGGTTGTTTTTTTGGGTGGATGTGGGGATCGAACTCAGGGTCTTGTACTTGCTAGGCCAGTGCTCTACCACTTAAGCTAAATCCCCAACCCCTGCTTGGACAACTTGGAATCTCACTGAAGATGTTGAAGAAATTGACCTGGAATTAGAACTGAACAATTTCATTTCGTGGTGTTGTAAACTAGAATTGAAATATGTTTGTAGAACAGAAATTTCAGCATAAAGTTCTGCCTTTTGAGCCAAGATTCAAGTGTCTCTGAAGTGTCTTTCAAGTGGTGGTGGTGAAGAAAGTGAATTGAATTTCACATTAGCATATACCAAGAGGTTGTGGAAACTGTCATTTTGGTTTATTTGGATCCAGAACTTTGGCTCTGCCCACTGTGCGTACCAGTGTAGACTCAGGTAGGGAGTTGTGAATTGGGACTAATGCTGTTTTAGGGATTGTGGGTGTAATCCAGGTCTTTGAAGTTGGGAAGAAATCTTAATTAGAAAGAAATGGAAAGATTGCATGCTTTCATGGAGAACCTGGTTGTAAGAGGTATGTTTACTGTAGAAGCAGAGTTAAAGTAAAAAAACATATAGGTATCTTTCTAGCCATCTGAGTTCCTAGTGGTAGTAAAGGGCTTGGACTTAATTTGAACCATGGTGGTGAAAGTCTTTCTGCCCAGTGTTTGACTGCATATTTAGCTAGGCTCTGTGTGATGTCTGCAGCAGTAATAAAAACGTCACATATGAGCCATCAGGGATCCATGGAAACTTCCCACAGCTGAGCAGAGCTTAATCTTAAAGCTCAACTAGGGTTGTATGAGGTTGTTAGGCATTGGTGTGTATTTTCTCAGTAACTCAGGCCTTTTAATGTACATAAAGAAGCCACTAAGTCTTCTGTGTAAATCCACCTGTTTGTACTCTTTCCATTTAAATGTCAATCTTTGAAATTTAGGAACTTTATCTTCGTGCCTAGTTCTATAAGAGAAATACTACAACTGTACTATGTACACAAAAAAATATTAGCTACTCAAAAAGTTGTCCAGGCCAATTTGGATCATTAAAACAGCGTATTCCTTTGCCTCCCAGGGATAAAATAAAAATACTGTGCTGGTAAAATTGCTTGGACATGAAACCTTGTGTCTGATGGCCAGAGCAGTAGCAAATCTGCTGGCAGGTCTGGACAGGGGAGAAAAAACCCCATGTTGAAATGTCTGTAACGCTGTTTCAGGGTAATGCTATTTTTAAAGAAATGAAACACATTATTTAGGGGTTGTGGATGTAATCCAGGCCTTTGAAGTTGGGAAGAAATCTTAATTAGAAAGAAATGGAAAGACTGAATGCTTTCATGGAGAACCCGACTATAAGAGGTATGTTTATCATAGATGCAGATGATATTTCTTGCACACTGCTGCAGCCCTGCTTTGACAAAACCAAAGCCTTTAAAGTTACTGGCATGCATCTGTCCCCAGGTTTGTTCAGCATCTAATGAGAAGGCATTAATCATGTAGAACTTGGAGGCAGTTCATAAAGGACAATGAAGATGATTTAAGGCTTGGAAAATAAAGCCTCTATGGAGAGTTTAAAACAATTCACATTATTAGCTTGGCAAAAAAAAAAAATGTTTTCAAGGAGTAAAGACATCCAGTCAGTGTAGGGTTGTTCTTGGTGGGATAATAAGAAACTATTCTCAAGAATTTGAAATTTTCTCTTTTGTTGGTCTAGTCGAAAAATATTTATACAAAAGATTAGGAAGCACACATGAGGAAGGAGAATACATCCTAAAACCTGATTGCCCAGAAAGGCTTCACAAAGCTGACGTGGAGGGGCTGAGCAGAATGTCTGAGCCTAAGATTTTCCTAGATGGCAATGACAATGTCCTGTTTTTTGCAGCATTTCCCATAGTTGCAGGTAACTAATGGCGTTAATACTTGTTTGTCTAATGTATTTTCCTGGCTAGATGGTAAGCTTCATGAGGGTGGGAATCATGTTTGTCTTTTCACTTCGTTGTTCTCAGAAACTACTATTCTGCACTATCACTTAATTAATATTAATTAATTAATAGTTTGCACTATCACTTGAATGGCAGCAGTCTTGGGAACATTTGAGGTGTTTCAGTTTTTTTCTGTTTGCAATAGTACAGCCATTGTTCTTGCTTATAATTAAATCCTTCTTCACAGGAACTTGTACAAAGGAGATTATTACAAGATATGGCAAGATGTCACTCACCGAAGGTCTTGAAAACATGCCAGATACTGATTTAGCCAGCATTGCTGTAGTCCTGCATGGGTTTGATGACCTCAGGGTTGCATCACGCTTGAAACCTTTCATGTATAAGGTACTCACACCTTCATCTTGCTCACTGGAATAGTGAGTTTGTAAAAGTTATGTGGAGGGAAGAAAATTATTTCGAAATAGGAGAGAAAATGAAGTATTTAAAAACAGGAACCACAGTATTGGTTTGCTTTTGTCAGTTACAATTTTCAGCAGCAGAATGGCTAGCCTTGAATCAGTGATACACAAGAAGGTAGTGGCCACCTATATTCTCTTGGACTTAGCTGAGTGCACTCTTTTCAACATTGAAAAACTAAAATCAAGTTCATATTTTTTTAAAGATAAAAGTAGAGATTTTTAGAGGTGTTGCTCTTCATGGGGTGCCGACCTATTTAGTTGTAAGGAAACCAGTTACTTCTAAAGTGTGATTCATAATACAAATATCTGTGTATGGAATTCTGTCTTTCTAGTGACTTTCATTGTCAAATTGGAGATGTGTTCTGAATTTGTTTCGTGGTCCTGGGGATTGAACCCAGGGAGCAGTGAGCTATATATCCCATACCCTTTCTATTTTTTCTTTTTCATTTTGAGACAGGGTCTTGCTGAGTGACCTCAAACTCATGATCCTCCAGTCTCAGTCTCCTGAATAGCTGAGGGCGTAGGTGTATGTGACTGCCTGGCTTTGAACTTTTTGTTTAAAAAATGCATTCAAACATGGCTTTAAGAATCTGTATTCCAGATGCTGCTTTCTCCAACCTAAATACTCTTTACCTAAGTTGGGTTGCCCCTTCTTTTGACATCGTGGTTATGTCTAGGTTTGCTGTAATTTGTTTTGGCCTTACCCACAGAATCTCTGAGGCATATGACTCTACTGTCCTTTCTTGAGTTTTCTGTTTTTCTCCTATAGGTTCCTGGTTGTTGTTTGGGACGCTGGTCACTGTTCCCTTCTTTGTCCTTTAAAGTATCTGTTTTGGGCATGAAAGTCATTCTTGGGCTGTTTTTCTGCACTTGTAAATAACTTTCACATGTTTCTAGATTTGACGTGCGTCCCTTTGGGACTAGCAGTTGGCATTGGGTACGGAATACATTCCCTCTTTCTTCCTACAGGGGCACTTGCTAAGTCAGGCACTGTCTTTCTGGATGGGCACTCAGCTGCAAGAAGTGGCGCCATTCCAACAGTTAGAGTTCGGCAGGATGAGCTGAATAGGGCCAAGTCAACTTACGCAGTTATGGAGGTCCAAGGCAGCCACAGAGTCGAAAGAGACTATTATCTGCCTCAGGGCATTTACACTTGCCGTTTCTGCTGCTTGGAATACTCTTCACTCATTTATTTTCATGGTCTTCATAAACCCTGGAGGTTTTCAGATTTTACCCTATTTGTAAAGTAATGAGTTAGCCTGGCATAGTTGCATGAATGCTGGTAGACACTTGAGACTCCTGTGTCGGAGACAAAGGACTTCATTAGTCATAGTAATAGCAGTATTCTGAATATCAGATATTTCTCTCGCTAGTTTCCTGGATCCCTATATTAATCAGTGCTTACTAGAGAAGCAGATTTAATGCAAGGTATACAAATATATAAGAATTTACAAGAGTGGCTTACAGTGGCCACCCACAGTGTTGGGTGTGGAAGAGTGCAAAAGGTCCGCCAGTGTGCCGAAGATCCAAATGATCCAGCTGAAGGCCTGGAGCTCAGTGTAGTGTCCCATGTGAATCCATATCAGGAGACTGAAGGGTCTGTGCTGGAGGCTGAAGAGTCTGCTCTGGAAGCCAGGAGACCACGTCCAAGGTGAAGCCAAAGACTGGGGCCTGGAGCTCCTCCGAAGAAACAGAAGTGAGCCTTCCTTCTTTGCTTCCCTTTTATACCATTCAGGCAACAAACCACCCTAGGGTGGGTCTTCGGTCTTCAGTAAATCCACCCAGAACTATGCTGATCCAATTCAGTTGGGCGTTTCTTACTCAAGTGGACACAATCAGTTAACTCTCACAGTCCTACTTCCCACAAGGAGATATGAAGAGGGCACAGGTGTACAGGGCACCAACACATGTAGTGGGTTGTCTTATAGGAGAGGAACCCTGAGAGCAGGAAACTTGAATCTCTTAAAGTGGGCAGTAGGCACGGCTGTCCTTCCCTCCAGAGGGGTCATTATCTTTATTATACCGGACAGTAAGTAAACTGCTCTTTACTTTGAAAGGAGATATTATCTCTCTTTTCTACATAAACATCCTTGAAAAGCCATCTAGAACAAAGGCAGCCTGTGGTGTTGCTCCTAAATTGTGCAAATTTGAAGAGACCCAGAACTGTCTCTCAACAGTGACTTGGTCTCCCACTTCCTTTGGGTCTCTATTCAGGCGCTACCTTGTCAATGATGCTTGCCCTGAGCTGCTTGTGTCAAATGGCCACTGGTGATCACTTGTATCAAACAAATCCTTGTCATCATTGGAATACAAAACTGCATATGTAGTTTTTGTCTTATATATACTTGTTACTCTTGTATATACTTGTAGTACTTTGTGTGTACTTGTTTTGTTGTTTGTGTGAGTTCTAAGCTCTGTGATGGCAGAGACTTTGTTTTATTCACTGCTCTATCACTAGCACAGTACCTGGTATACAGTAAACATTCAATAAATACTTGATGAGTGAATGAATGAATCACTGCGTTACTTCTACCTGAGAAGCTTATCAAAAGGTCTGTTTTCACCTTCCAAATATAAAATTATTTGTGTTAAACATGCTTTGTCTCACTTCACAATCTGTCTACCCCAGTGCTTGCTGGGAGCATTATTCTAAGCTTCCAGTTCTGTCTTGGCTACTGGCTTGCTGACCTTTTCCTGGGCCTAGGTCACTCCTCTGTGAATACTCCCTCCTGCACTCTGTTCTAGTCCCAAATCCTGTCTCCTCCCTTTGCGATCCTTTATCTGTCATGGCCTTATGTTTTAACACAAACTGTGGCAACCCTTTAGAAAAATCAGTCAGTGCTGTGCTGGAAAATTGGCTCCCTGAATAAGAAATCTGATTTCTGGAGTTTGCTGATCTCCATGGTGTAAATACTCTCACCACTGCTGATTTTAAGATACCAACTTTAACAAGTGGCTTGCAGATTTCCTGAATATTGGCTCTCTGAAGCTGGTAGAAGCTGGCTCTGGCACACCTCCATGGTAAGAAAGCATCACTATACATTAATAGCAGGGTTATTTTTTACTTGGCCCTATAATGTAATACACACACATATATATATTTTTGTATGTGTGTGTTTACTTGGCACAGTAACAAAGGTTTAAAGAAAGAATAACATCTAGGGATCAAGAGAGCCCCTTACTCTGAACTGGGTTTGTCATGTTACCCCTTATTTCTGTATTTTCTGGTACAATGTTTCTCACATTATAGCCTGTATCAGACTCCCCTGGAGGGTTTCTTAAAACAGACGGCTAGACCCCACCCATCCCAGAGTTTCTGAGCCCATAGGACAGGGTGGGTGGGGCCTGAGAATTTGCATTTCTAACAAGTCCTCAGGTGGCAATGCTGTAGGTTCCAAGACCTCTCTTTGAGAGCCAGTGCTCTAGTGTGATCACAGGCAAAGCACTTTGCTTGAAGTCTGCTTCCCAGTGCTATGTAGAAAGAGGCAAATTTTTGTAAATATGATGTCTAGACCAAAGAGAGGAGAAGCCACAAAATCAAAGGAAAAAAAAAAGCAAAATGTAGTTATAAAAATGCTAACAGATGGGAGTGCTAAGTGACTAAAGCAGCTCGCTACAGGTCTTAGAGACAGGACAAAATGAGTTTCTGGGTGTGTGTGAAGACATAATTTCTTAGTTTATAACCCTGTTTTAGCTAATTTTGTAGTATTGGGTTCCTAAAGGGTGATGCCAAGCTGGAAATAGTTTTGATGAGGGCACAAATCTTGAGGCTTGCTGGTAACCTCTCTTTTAGATGAAACTGAGCACTGGATCACTTATTTAAGGGCCTGTATTTCAAACAACCTTGAAAAAATTATTTACCCATTACCATGTGGTGCTCATGCAAATAAGAGGGCTTGGGCAAAGAGGGAACACTTAGCCTTGATTAGATGGGACATATTAGCTTCCTGAAATTTTCTCACCTGTTTAAGCAGCTCTCAATCACAAATCCTGACAGGATAGACAGTCACTGTAGGAAGGATTAACAGGGCTCAGCTAAACCCAAGGGGTGTCACAGTCACCCTAGATCTCCAGGGCAATGTATGGTTCTCTGTATCTCCCCAAAATTCCAGTGGCTAGGACCCTGCCCAGTGGTCTTTGCCTTTACAATTCTCCAGGCCGACAGTACTGTAAGGCATAGTACTGATTTAACACCAAGGCTGGTTAATTCACAGAAGATAGGGCAAAACAAGACAAAAATGAGATAGGGTGACATTAAAGCCTGATTTTCCTGAGTTCAGCTGTTTTGTTGTTTGCTGGATACCAAACCTGACCTTGGCACTCATGTACACTTTGTGTTGACAAGGTTTATTTGAAATTGGTAGAGAGGAAAGATGGCTCATTATCAGACATCTGACAGGCACAATAGCCTAGAGGAAGAAAAAAGCCAAACCTCTATCTTATTGGGATTTCTATGATCTACTTAGAAAACTCAGATAGGATTTCTTTGTGCTATTCGATGAGGCCACTTTCCTCCTGGCTGCCTAATGTAATCACCAGCCTTTACCTAGCTGCTGAGTTTCTTTACCCTTTTTGAGGGACTGAGCACCAGGGTGTTGGGGGACAGTGGGCCTCCGGGAGGAAGTCATTTACCATTTGTCTGAGGGATCTGAATGTCTCTTCAGGTTCGAGGATCTAGGACAGTTCCAGTCCCTTTTTAGATTTAACTGTTAGCAACGCTAGTGGGTTGGATTTAACAATGCCTGGCCTAGTGTTTCTCCATGCGTGGCCCCACGATCATCATGATCAGCAGCAATATCCCTGGGAACTTGTTAGACATGCTCGTTCTTAGGCCCCGCTCCAGACCCGCTGGATCAGGGACTCTGAGGCTGGAGCTCGGTGCTCTCCAGGGAATCCTGCTGCGCGCCAAAGTTTGAGAGCCACGGGCCTATATGAACTTTCTCTCCTGCCGGTATTCTGCAGCAGCAGACAGCAGTAGCTGGAGGCATCTGGGATGAGCTGTTTCTTGGCAGCCATCCTTTCCACTCCGTTTGCATTTTAAATAATGCTCATTTCTTCCCTGGCATCACTGCTTAATGATAAAGTGGCACTCTGGCTGTTTAAAAGGTAAGTGAAACTGTTTCTTGGTAAATATAGATCTAAAGGCATATACATAAAAGGAGACAAGCTGTTTCATATCCATCTTTTAGCTACTGTGATTGCGTGGCTGGGACATTCACTCTGATGAACTCACTCCTCTGCTCCAAATCAGAACATTTCACGTCTATGGTGCTATACATTTTAAATTGGTTTGGAAGCCCAGCCTCTGCATTGCAGAATGTTTTGTGACTGCAGCATGGTGGTAGAGCCTCATTTCTGTTGTGTCCTTTGGACCTGGACTAACTTAGTGAACATGTGGCGGGAGTGTGGGCTGTTAGAGTCACAGGCTCACCAAGTCCTGTGTAAAGGTATTTCCTGGAAGGTCAGACCAATGCTCACCTTGTGAACCTTAATACACACCTCAATAGCACACACTGGCTGTGGCTGCAGGCCAAGCCACCCCGGCATTTAGGATGCATTTGAGGGTACACATGATTTTTTTTTATTTTTTACTTCAAGGGAGTCTTAATAGGCCAGGCATATAATTAATGAGAAAGTAAAAATTTCTTTAAAAAATTTTTTTAAAATTTTTTACTAAGAACATGTATTGGTACATTGTATACATAATGATCACAAAAAATTTTTTTTCATGAGCTGGGAAATGAGTGGGACTGCTGAGGAAACTAAATGCCTTTTAGAAGAGATGAACATTGAGAGCAAATGTGATTGTGAGCAAGTTACTGAGCCTCGTTAAGCCTCAGTTTCCTTATCTGGAAGGTGGGGGTAACATAGGAATCTATGTCTTATGGTTATGAAAGTCTGGAAAGTACTCAGTAGAGTGTCTGCAACCATGTATGTGTCAGTAATCGAGAGCCATTTAAAAATATATGTGGATGTAATTATACGCACGTGCGCACACATATATGTTCATAATCATACATGTTCTTACATGTACACACATATGCGTGCATATACACATAACACGCATATAGTCTATGAATTTCAACGATTAGATCAAAGTAAACCTAAACCACTTTTTCCTTCCCCTGTCTGCACAGGCCCTTTGCTGTCCAGACCATCTTGGCCTTCAGGCAGTCATCTCCATTGGAGCGCTAATGGTCCTTGGAATTGGTCCCTCTCTACCCTCTGAGCTTTACTGTGCTTTGAGGCAGATGAATGGGATGGGACATTGAGAACACCAGGCGGAGGGCCCGGAGGCTAGAGGAAAGCATTTGAGAGGCGGAGTGAGATTTAGATTCAGACTGGCGCATGCTTCCCTCACAGCGTGCTCAGGATTCTCCAAGCTGGAGGGGAGGCTACCTTGACCTGGTGGTATATGTTAACTCTTAGTAGGGTCTTTTCTGTGTCTCACAATCATGCCTATCAGCACTTCTCTGGACACAGGCCTTCAGTGATCCAAGGAGAGCGCACCTGGCTAGCC
Source organism: Hystrix cristata (assembly GCA_004026905.1). Lineage (NCBI taxonomy): Eukaryota > Metazoa > Chordata > Mammalia > Rodentia > Hystricidae > Hystrix > Hystrix cristata. The sequence continues at coordinate 104,189 of PVJO010002556.1, forward strand.
GCACAGTGCAATCTGGCTCCTACCTCCTCCACGGCCTTGGCAAGTTTCACCCTCCCCTTTGCTCTCTATATTCCCACATCATAGGTCTTATTTCAGGATGCTGCATTATCTCTAACCTTAGGGCCCTTGGACATGCTGCTCTTTCTTCTTCATGCTTTCCCCATACTCTTTGCCTAGCTACATCTTACCCTTCAGACATTAGCTCAAATATCAATTCCTTAAGGAGACTTTGGTGACCTCTTCCAGACCAAGTTTGTGTCTCTGTTCTGTGCCCTGTAGTACTTTGTCCTAGATTCTTTAGCCCTTCTATCCCCAGAGCTTTGCAGTGCTTCATACCTGAGACTTGTTTCTGCTTGCTGTGGAATAAGCAAGTGAGTGGTACATAAATGGTGATGGTTGGGCAGAGGGAGAAAACCAGCATTGGATTCTTTTACCTACCTCTTCTCCAACCTGGTTAAAACTCATCCTTGAAGTCCGATGGTAGAAGCTGTGCAAGGAAAGAAAACTGCTAAATATGGGGGAAAAAGGTGTTTTACAGTTAATGTGAATTTCTTCACTTTTCTTCAAATTCTATGGCTTGACAAGAAACTCTTACCTAATCAGCCCCAGGGGCTCAATTGTTAGCTCGAGGCTCTGCAAAATGTAGCTTCTCCGTGGGCTCTGTTGCAACCTGGGTACTCTATAAATTTTAGAAATAAACATACACTTTACCTTTTCTATCTTAGTAGGTGGGAGCACCAAGAACTTCTGGGTATTTGAACATTTCTTTCACAACACTGTGCAGGAAGTAGTTTATCATTTTACTTTGAGTTGATGTTCCTGGTAATAACATTCATATAGCTAGGATAGATGCAATTGTTCAGCTGTCACCCCCAAACTTAGTCATACCATTGATCTGACACCAGAAAGTACTTATTCTATTGATCGAGGTTTCGATGGGTGGTATAATAGTAATAATGGGCTTTGATTGACAGTTTGAGTTGACAGATTATCAAGTCACATCTTCCCTCAGCCAAGCTGCTGACGGCATTGGAACATTTCCTTGCCTACACAGATTCCTTTGACCTTTAACTTCTTGTTACATGTGCTAAATCCAGTCCTCATTTAAAGGCACTGGAAATGCTCCCAAATCAGCTTATTTAAAACACATAGGCAGAGAATCTAGAATTATTTAAATTTAGATGACAGCATGAAGAAAAGGAGGTAAACCAGAAATATTTGTTGATTGCATAAGTGAGTTTATATTTATGGCTTGTGTACTGAGAAAGGTGGTCAGATGACACTGATCATGGTATCTCAGGCATTCAGAGGTCACCTGTCACAGCAGCAGGGGCTAGCCTGTGTCAGCCATGGCAAATGTTCCCAGCCAGCTGGAGCGCTGAGCAGAAAAAGGAAGGCAAGTCCTTTTGTGGCTTGAAATTGGGGTGCCAGCAAGGAATCCATACCCAAAGTCTTACTCCTTGCTGTTGAGTTCTGTGGTTTTAGGTTTGTTCCATGGTGTTTTCCTAAATCAACACTATCAGCATCCCCAGGGCACTTGTGAGAAATTTAAATTTTCTGTCTCTACCCTAGTTCTACTGAATAAGAATCTGTAGTCCTACTGAATTCAGAATTTGAGCAAGATTCTCATTAAAGTTTGAGAAGTATTTGTTTAAGAACTTCATCCCTTTTCAAGTGCAAATGTCTTTCTTTTTTCAGCATTGGGGATTGAACCCAGGGCCTTTGCACTGAGCTACACACCCAGCCCCTTTTTGATTTTAAATTTTGAGACAGAGCCTCACTAAATTGGTTAAGTTGCTGAGGCTGGGCTCAAACTTGTGTTCCTCCTGCCTCAGCCTCCCACAGTGCTGGGGTTATGGGCCTGCATTACCAGGACCAGCTAGCTGAAAATATCTTTTCATTATTATTATTATTATTATTATTTTTTGTGGTGCCAGGGATCAAACTCAGGCCCTTGTGCTTTACAAGGCAAGCACTCTAATCACTGAGCTAAATCCCCAGCCCCAAGCTGAAAATATCTTAAAGCAAAATTTTTCCTAGGATGGTATGAGTTTAGACTTTAGGTTTTAAATTCTTAACCTCTACACATGATTTTTAAAAGACCAGAGTTCTTAGCTTTAAGCAAAAGAAACATTCTTGGGCTGAGCTAAGTGATTTACTAGATTTACTAGAAAGACTATCGTGTAGCTCTCAAGATGACTAACAAGGATGGGGAACTAGGCTGAGGAACTGTAGCAAGGGCTGCTAGTTAGCTAGGGCTTTAGCCAAAATTATGGTTGAGAATCAGTTTGAGGGGGTATTGCTGCCACTATCACTGAAGCCAGTGTTGTTACCATGAGGCAGTGGTGCGCTAAAGCCAGCTTGTACCAGTTTGTAAGGGCCAATTGCCTGCCTCTCTTCCCAATTTTGCATTCACTGATGTCTATTTGGATGCTTGAAATCAGCTGTGGTGGGAGATTTTACACCACAAAAATCAGCAAATGCTACAAATCAAGGCCTTTCTTTGAGAGCTGGTTTATCAGCAAACCACTGCATGACTGAATCCATTACTGGTAAGAGACCACTGGCCCCGTTTCCCCTGGAAACTGGATGCTGTTGCTATATCTGATCTCAAGATGAATACTTAGCTGTCCCCTTCTTTTTGTTTGTTTGTTTGCTTTTGGTATCACTGGCCTGAGGAAAACGTCATGTGATCCTGTTCTAGATTAGTGTTTTCTACCTTTGGCTACAGAGTAGAGAAGTTAAAAGATGACTAATGCTTGGCTTCTAACACCCACAATTCTAATTTAATTTCTTTGGGTGACGGATTATCAAAGTATGGTCCCTAGACCAGCAGTAGCAGGCAGGAGATTACAGTGTGACCAGCCCCAGGGCAAGTGGGCGTGAGATCCAGGACCCGCGCACAGAAAAGCAGTCCCCAAGCCCTGCACTTGGGACCAATCAGAAAATGCTGTCTTCACTTCCTCTGATGAGAAATCAAGCAGAGTTTTTATTGGACAGCCTAGATCTGGTGTCATCCTGGAGAATGGAGGTATACAAAAGACAAAGATATCATGGCCACTATGCTCTCTCTTTCACAGTGGTCTGCTCTCACTTTGCAGAGTGTCCTTCTTTTCTTACCTTTCATTGACCTGCACTCCCTCTGCAGATCATACTCCTGTTCTTACCTTTAATAAGTGTAAAACCCCCCTACCCTTTGCATTTGTCTTGTCCAGTTCTTTGTTCAGGACAACAAGAACCTGGAAAGATCTCTAGAAGGAGCCCACAGCACCCCAGACCCTGGTAACAGTACCAGCATAACTTGGGAATGTGTTAGAAGCACAAATTGGGTGTAGCAAGGGCTTCTAGTTAGCTAGGGATTTAGCCAAAATTATAGCTGAGAACCAGTTTGAGGGGAAGAACCAGTTTGACTGGGGACCACTAGAACTCTGCTGAGTCAAAGACTCTGGAGGTGAGGCCCAGCATCTGTGTTGTAATAAGTCTCCTAGATGGTTCTGATGGAGGTAAAGTATGAGAACTGTCGGTGTGAGGGTGAAGTTTGGGCATTTGGATTTATTTGGATTCTGAGAAATCAAACATATGCCTCTCTCCTACTTTTATTTTTGAGACAGAGTCTTGTTATATAGTCCAGGCCTTTCTTGAACTCAGTGTGTAGCCCATGCTGGCCATGGGCTTGTGATCCTCCTGTTTCAGTCTCCCGAGTGCTGAGATTACAAGCATGCACCACCATGGCCGACTCACATGGACCCTTTAGGGAACTCTTTTGTGGGATTGTCAGTAGGGCACTGCCATTGGAAAGTGTTTGACTTAGTAGCTTTCAAATGCTATGATTCTCAGGTTAGACCATCTGAGATACAGGTTGGAATGCAGATTCTTGGGCCTCACCTCATACCAATTGAGGTTCTGGAGGGTGGGATGGGTAGAGTCTGAAAAGCTACCTTTTGAAAAAGTTCCCCATGCCATTCTTGGCAAAACATTTTGAATCACTGAAATAGTCTGAGGAGGAGGAGGGACTTGACAATTATGATTTACATAAACCCAAGTTGGGAGATTTTTGGTCTACAGTCAATTCTTTGGACTGCTTATAAAGCCCCAACAAAAACAGATTCTAACAGGGCCGGGGATGTAGCTTAGTGGTAAGGTGAAGGCCTTGAATTTGATCCCCAGCATAAGGGAAAAAAAAGGTTCTAACAAACTACAGAGAACGTAGTAGAAAAGCTGAGAATTCCAGATGAACATTCAGCATACTCCTGGATTCACAAACAGCAAAAAGCTATACTAACTGGGAATCTTTAGGATCTCTTTCCAAAGTGTGTTTAGCTAAAATAAGAGGGAGGAGAAGTGGAGAAAAATGTAAATAAGCAGCTTTATTTCACTTTTTATTGGATTTAGCATAACTACCACTGAAGGTTAAATTCTGGCAAGTTTGTTAAAAAGTGGTCACAAAACTCATTAGAGAAGAGAGTATTGGAAAGATTTTATCAATGTTTTAAAATTAACAAGGCAGCTCTAATTTCAAGAGAATTATGTGCTCTTTTTGATGCCTTTGGACAGTTTGGGGAGACAGGATTACTCATCTCCATCTCTAAAATGAGGAAGTTCAGACAATGAGGAAATTGTCTACACTCTTCTGTGGTAGGTTTGAGAAATGAATGTAGGATTTGTTTGTTTAAGATAAATTTTAGAGCTGGGAAAGTAGCTCAGCAGTAGTGCCCTTGCCTAGTATGTGTGAGGCATTGAGTTTTATCCCTGGCACAAAAAAAAGATAAATTTTTAAGCTCACAATTTACTCTCTATGCCATTTTTTGATTGAGAAAAAATAACAGGAGGGTTTTTCTCTAGTGAGATGGTAGAAGTATACTATAGGAAGGAACAAAGACAGGACGACATCACTGATGAGTTGGTTGATGAGAAGGACAAATGACGTGATTTTGTTCATAAGTGGTTTAAGCAGAGTCAATAAACCATCAGTGGCTATGAGAGACACAAGCTGGCAGCTGAGGAAATAATTCCAGATGTAGTTTTAATACTGACTGGCTTCTGGTCCCTGGAGATACAAAGTCCAAGAATGGCTCAAGGTGAGTTAGATCAACTAAGGCTTGGGGAAGTAATTATGTCTAGTGTAAGCAATGACTGGTCACACTTTAAAGGTATGAAAAAAATTAAACTCTTTTTTTTTTCCAAACTGAAGCCTTAAAATTTGAAAGGTTTTATTCGACATACTGTTTTCTCTGTGTGGAAAGACAGGTATGACGTTATTTTACAAAGAGGAAACTGAGATTTAAGAAGGTTCTAGAATTTGCCCTAGGTCACAGAGATGATAGAGTAGCAGAGCCGATTGGCATTTTCTGACTCTCATACCACAGTATGTAACTATATGTGGGGATTTATTAATTTGTTAAATGTTATTAATTATAAATCATATACTTCTTTTGTATTGGTTGGTGCTAATAAGGATTAATATTTATGCTTTGTGATTTAAATACCTATTTATTGATGCTTTGGTCTCAGCTCAGAGATTTTGATTTAGTTGATGTGAGATATGATCTGCGATTTGGGATTTTTAAAAGGTAATCCTGATGTGCAATAAAGTGAGAACTACTGGAGTAGAAAATTCTCCCTCTCTTGCTCTATTATCTTGCCCTTGTCCTCTTTTGGGAACATTTTTGGGAACATGAAGCCATAAACAAAGCACCTCATTAATCTGTTAGCATAATAACAGTCCAGGGAGTAGCCTGGCAAACTCACACTTATAAATGAGAAACATAAATTTCACACCCAGTCAAATTTGGAGGTTAGTTTCATCTTTCATTCATCCAGAGACTTTCCCTAGCCTGTCAGAGCTAAGGATCAAATGTTCGCTAATTTCTGTCATCAACGGTGGGGGTTTTATTTGCTCTCTGAATGCCACAGCAGTAAAGACCTTGTTGTGATGAGAACATGGTGGATACAATAAGAAAATTGTTCTTGAATCTCTACAAATGCATTTGTGCTCAACTTCCAGCAGCTGCCAAATGGGGACAACAGCATCAACCTCCTAGGGCAGTGATGGCGGACCTTTTAGAGCTTTCAGTGATAACACACAGCGAGCAGGCTGTGGCGTGCATGCCATAGGTTCCCCACCACTGTCCTAGGGTTAGTAGGAAAGTTAGGGAGGATAAGTTTGTGTATAGTGCCTAGAACCATCCCTGGCACAAACAGAAGTTCTTTCCTATTTGCTGGGTATTACAGCCAGTCTCTTGGCTTTGCTTTCTTTATTAGTCTTAGAGGCTCAACTAAGGTATTCAGGAATTTAGACACCCCATCAAAACATAAGCTTTTACTCTAAAAAGTGGTTAGTGTGCAAAAGAAAGGTATAAACAGTGCCCTGATTTAACTTATATGCTAATTGCTCTTCTTTTTCAGGAAATGTATGCAAATATTTGTGGAACTGAAATGACATTGGCCAGTTTAGCTTATTTTAACATCCTCAATATGAATCCCACTTGCAGTCTAGATTTACAATAAAAATAATGCTAGGTAAAGTTTTCATTATTTTAGGTTAGAATTAGCTAATTTAGCTGCATGGGCACAAATTTAGAAACCTAGGTGCGTTGACTTCTAATCCTTTCCCTTACTGGATTTTTGCTCCTTCCTGGAATATGTTCACAGCTGTCAGGTGATGTTTAGTTTAATTCTGTGTTAGGTGCATTATTGTTATTATTTTTTTAAGTGTTCATTTTTCTCAGGGAAAGAGAGCTGTTTGAAATGTGTGCTTTGAGTAAAATAGAGTTTCCATCTCTTTGAAGTAAGTGCAAGGAGAAATCAAGAAATATTTCTTTTTCGACGCATTTACTTTTCTTCTGAGACTCCACAGCAGTAAATAAAGAACACTGGAACCAAAAAAAAAAAAAAAAAAAAAAAGCACCAGTGTAACATGTCTTGTCACGTTCTGCTCACCCCTACACCTGATTTCAAATGTAAATTGCACGGCATTTAGCACTAATGAAAATACTCTAGTGAAGGAAATTGTTAAGATTTTCTGGTGCTCCCCTAGGGGTAATATTAAAACCCCCGTTACTAACATCTCACTCTGAGAAGACAAAAATGTGCACTGAGAATACAAAAGCCCTGTTGGCATCTAAATGTGGGCCAATTAATTTGCTGTTATCGACGCGTGGATTTACGAGGAGATGTAAAAGTAGGGCCCAGGAAAGCTATTGAGATCCCCATATTGCAGGGCTCCTTGACCCTGGATTTTTCAATGCTTGCTTAATCATGACATTCTGCTTTCTATTTATTTATACAGTTGCTTCAATGAACAAATTAATAATTATACAGCACATTGACAAACATGCCGGGTAATATTTGCCAGATTTTAAATTAATTTAATTCAAGGGCCACTTCATTTACAGGATTCATCCGCACATCAGGCGTCAGCCTTACCTCGTTGCTATTCATGCTACACTAAGATTTGTCATCATTTCCCCCCTTCTTTTCTTCTCTGCAGACAAAGACAGCACAACTTGCCATGCCAAATAAATAGACACTAACAGGCAGGTGGAAGACAGATAGATGACAGACAAATAGGAATATAGATAAATGCGCAGATGACATAAATTTAGAAGGAAGGATAATAGCTGTTACTATGATATGTGGAAAACAATTAGATTCCACTAAAATCTTGTGTTTATTTTCTCTTTAGCTCCAATTTGCAATTTATCTTCTCTTGTTTCACACCCACAAGGCTTCTTCACAATTTACAGACTGGAAATTCAAATGACTAGCTTATAGTTCCAGAAATGATCACTCTTCTTGGAAACAGGAAAAATCATGTAACAATGGAACTTCTTGGGCTTGAGAGCCAGGCCAAATTCTGGGTTGCTTTGTGTATCAGTAAGGGGTGGCTTAAAGTCGATGAGTTTAGATTGTGTAGAAAGGGTCAGCTGCTTTTAGAAAACTTGCAATTGAACCATCAGACATAATTGTATTTGGATTTGTAAGAAAGAAAAAAAGGGTCCTAATTCAATTATGATATATTAACATTTTTACAGTCATGGTTAAAGATGAAGCCTTAGGCAGTAGGAGAGAATAACATCAAGAAAATTAATCAGTTTTCGTGTGTATGCCTTCATCACATATGTCAGCATGTAAAAATATTGACTGAGCCATGGTTTTTGCCATTGAAGGAAGGCACGGACACCAAATACATTATCTTATGTTAATGGATAGTAAGGAGGTCTAATTGGGTATTAAGAGGTTGGTTTAAGCAAGAGAACTGTAAACTACACCCTAGTTAGCTAGCTTGTGAGTTATCTTCTATGCTCCTGGCATTCTATGATTCTGAGCATTAGCTGATTATATGAGTATTAACATACACAAATGACATAACTTATAACTGCATGTAAATGAGCTGGCAAATTCATTTTTTTAGGGGGGATAAAATTTTCCTACAAATGTTGTTCACAAATTATTACATATCCTGGATATAGATCAATATCTATCACAAGATTATGCTGGGATTGGTAATCATTTTGAGTGAAGCCAAAATAAGATATAGTGCCTAATAATATCTGTCCCTGAAAATACAGACATAGACTAGCGTTGTGTGTGTGTGCACTGTACTGTCAAGAGATAAGAGATATTGACTTGAATGTGCTTCTTCGTTACAGCAGGTTTAGGCTTTGTGGGAGGAGGGAATGTTAGTGGGGGAATCTGCAGGATAGTGCTGTGAAAGGTAAATCTTTTCTCCTGGGGGAGGATCAATAGCCAATCTAGGATAACATTACAGAATCAGAGAATACTCTGCATATGTGCATAGCTGTTATTGTATCCAGTGTAAATTACTCTTAGAATACTGTATTTTCATTTTCTGAGCAGAGGAGGATATTTAGGTACAATGCTATAAGGTGGCTCTTTTTTTTTTTTAATGGAGCAACCATTTAGAGAAAATCAGGGAAAGACTAGGCAGATAATTTCAGTGCAAGCAGGCTTTTGCTTCAGTACCCGAGATAATTGTCTCAATCTCCTTTTTACTCTGCAGGGTCACAGATGTCAAAAGGCATTCCCACATGCAAGTGGAAATTGTGCAATACATAGCCCAGAAATTATGTGTCTTTTACTTAAAAAAAATCAGGTAGACCTATATGCCATAATAATTATAAAAATTATACTAGCATTTATTTGGTTATATTAATATGCTATTTGTATTAACTAGTTTTACTAATTACCTAATTACTGCCCGCTAGGGTAATTACTCATCTTGATTAAATGAATGTCGAAAGGTGAACTCATAAGCATGAATTTGGTAATCATTTTCCTATCTAGAATAATAATGCTGAGGGCAGATGTTCAATCCATTTTATATTCTCGTTTATTATAGAGCTAGAAGGAGATTTGGAGGTGTAGTTCATAAAACTAGTGTAGCTAAATAAAAGATTGAAGCAAATAGGTATGCATTAGAAGCACTTAGTGGTGTTTTCCTTGATGAAAAGGAGTATTAACATACACAAATGACTTGAAAGTCACTTTAAAAGAGGGATAGTGAAAAAAGCAAAGACATCGACACTAGATAGACTTGAGTTTGACTCTTAGTTTCATACGGCTCAGGGAAAGCAGCCTTGCTTCTCTGAGTCTCGTTTTTCTAGTCTGTACAATGTAGTCATTGTGTTCAGTAGCAGCCTCTAATGTTTCGAGAACTTAATGTTTGTTCTGTGTCTGGAACTGAGGAAGCATCTTTCAAATCTACCATGTTGTACTCTTAAGATTTGAGTTTCATAATCTTGGTACATCGTTTAATAACTGAATTTTGAAATAGAAGTCACTAGAATGACTAGTGATGAGAATGAGAAAACATGGATTTTCACAACACGTGTGCCTGAACAGCTAAACTCTGGGATCATCAACCCAAAAGTGTCCTGGTTATGTAAGACTGATCTAAATTTCAACATAAGTGCCACCTGTGTGACTATAAACATCTTGAAGGTAGAGATGTACTCTGTTTTTTTTATATCTCTTCAGGATTTACAATAAACCCAATAAAGTCTACTTAAAAATATTTGTTGAATGACTATCTGATGTTTGCATAACAAGTGCAGCATATCCTTTGTAGTCTCTGTGGTTCTGAAGGTCACTTTGGGGAATGCATTCCTGTTCTAAAGACTTTAAGACATTATCTCTGCGGGCAACTTTTGCACATATTAGCAGCTATGATGGACTGATGTGGTAGACATTGCTCTTATCAACATACGCAAGGCGATAAGGAAATATATCTCGCCTGTCTCCTATCACCACATTATAGTTCCCCTCTGCTTCTAGAGTGCTAATGCTGGGACCCACTCATCCCGTAGAGGAAGTCAGATGAGCCTTTGTTAGTTGGTGTGTGGGCTTTCTGTGCTCACATTAAAGGGCTAGCTGTGGGGTTTCAAAGGAGAATAAAGTAAAATCATCTCCTAAAGGGGTCAGTGGACAAGACAACCAAGTGCCTGATTGCAACAATGCAATAAGTGCTTATGAGAACTGTGTTTAAGTACAGAAGAGGACATGTTCAACACTTCCTGAGAAAATCTCAGGAGCCATGCAGGCAACCCTTGAATGTCTTTAAGGCAGAGAGCAGCAGGGGGTATAAGAGAGAAGGGCTAGACCAGCGAGTATCCTTGAAAGAGTCTGCACCATTTAAAACCTTCCCTTCCAGCCCTCTCAAGGATGTTAATCATAAGAAAAATACAGAAAGTATGAGCATCAGTAAGTAACTGTAAACAACACTCACAGCATAGTACAAAGTTAACTGTGAATACCACCACCAGTAGCGATGGCATATCAACAGTTGCAAATGCCACCATTTACTCTGATGGATGGAAATTTGAAATAAAACACAGTTTTGGGGGTGATTACTTGGCTAATTTGTGAATGAATTTTTCTTTTATCATCTCTTAGTGCCTTTAGTGGAAACAGAGTTGTATGTGACATTTCAGGGACACCGAGATTCTAAAGAGGTGCGTGCCCACATAGATCCTTGAAGTTTTGCCTCACTCTGTGGCTCAGAGAGGGCCCACAGACCGTGGGGCAGAAACACTGCTGGCTGTTAGTTTCTCACTTAACCTGGCGAACTGTACGCAGTCTTTGGTTCCGCATTCACACAAGCAAACAAATAAATAAAAGGTCCTTATAAACAGCACCTTATAATTTTATGTAATGCAAGCAGAAGATGAAGAATTATTCTATTCTTTTTTTCCCAAGAGCTTCTGGGTAAGATTCCAATCATTTCTAATACAATGTAAAAGCCTTTTAAAGAGCAGCCTTCTCTCCCAATAATTGATAGCCAAGACAACACCATGGGGGGAAGGTAGGTGGAGGGAACTGAGTTATAGATGTACTCAACCGAAAGAGCCTCTAAATTATGTTGTCAAAAAATTACGGCAACATTATTTCAAACGCTTTTACTACTAATGCTCTTACTCCTAATGCTCTTTCCTCCAATCCTAATGTCTTCACTTTTGTTTGTTTTGTGTAATCCACCTACAGAGCGAGATCGTGTTGTATTTTGGGGGTCGGGTCTTAACAATGTTGAGTGGAGATGCCGACGCTCCAGGAGCCGAGTGTTGGCTGCTGGTGCGGGACACAGTCTGTGGCTTCCTGTCACCTGTTTACCTGCTTGCAGAAACTTCTCTAACGGTACTGAGCTGTACTACTTTGAAGGTACTATACTTCAAACTTATGAAGCAGTCTTGACTTGACTTCTCCAAGAGTGTTTTCCTTGGAGGGTTACTTGGAAACCTGGGGAAGCAGAAGAAATAGGTAAACTCAGGTAGCAGAAGCTTCGGCATTCACTGCATTTACAGACTCTATGACTGTAGCTGAGAGGTCAAGGCATTCCTCAGAATGAGCGGCCTCATAGGAAGATTTTAAAAAGAATGCTTTTCGAGACTCAGTAATTGAGCAAAAATGTTGTCAACAGTATGGCCTTTAAGTCAAGGCATTATGAACGGGAAGGATGTAAGAGGACCAGGACACTACTAGCTATTTTTTCCCACATCCTCAAAGATTTCTAAGGTGCAGATTCTCTTAGGGATGGATTAGAGACCTATGGACTTAATGCCAACTTTAGGGGTTTGCTAGTTAAGATTTTCTGCACTCTTCCATCCATTCATTTATCCATCCAGTCACTCCTGAAGTATTGAGTGTGTAAGGCTACCACGTATCAGGCTTTAGGCTGGGTGCTTGGTGTTTTAGGAGTTTATAATTTTGAGGTTCAAGGACATCACACATTTGGTTGTTGCCAACAAAAATTCAATTCTGGTCCTCGGTTAATGTCTCTTGTCAGTACTTTGACTTACTGATTTATTTTTTTCTCAGTTATTCCAACTCTTCTTCGCCCTCTTCAAGCCCACTCCCAATATCTGAACTTGCACTTTTTTAGCAAACCACCAATACATTCACCCTTCCCTTTTATACCCTTGAGAAAATCAAGGCCAAGAGGTCTGTGGCAGAGACTGGGTAGGTATTCACCCAGTCCTTTCTCTTTTCCTACTGGAAGCATGCTTTCCAACTTGAATTGCAGTCTGGTGTGGTCTTATGCCTGAATTCCAGCCAATGTAATGTGAGCAGAGGTGAGGCATTTCACTTCCAAGCTTGGTTCAGAACATTCTTCCAGGTTTAATCCTCCATTCTTTCCCTTTTCTTCCAGTAGGATGGAGAGGACTCCTAAGGATCTAGAAGTCAAGGCCATAAAATGAAAGAAGTCTGGGTCTTTGTGTCACTGCTTGGAGGAAGACGGTCTGACCGGGGACACCTACACTGACTATTGTGAAGGGGGATAGAAACGTTTATTGTGTCTGTCCCCTAAACGTTTTCAATTCGTGTGGCAGCGTTTACTATACCCCACCCTAACTAATTCAGGATGTGATCTCCCTCAAGTTTCCCCCACATATTCTACTTATTCATTCATCCTTAAGTCATTTTCTTCATCTTTCTCTGTACTAGAATTCTAACTCCTTGAAGGCAGGGATTTTTGTTTGTTTTGGTCACTGTGTATCATAGCACTGAAAACAGTGCCTGGTACTTAGTGTGTGCTCAGTAAATATTTACTGAATGGGTGACTAGGTCCAAGAGTGTAATTGCTTCACCATAATTGTACTTCTTTTTCTCTGGGTCTTATCAAAAATTCTTTTTCTGTGTCATGTTTCTTTCATTTTCCCTTTTTTTTTGAAGAGGCATTTCTGAAATCTTCATTGTTATTTTCTTGACTAACCCGTATTAATTGTACCATTTCCCCCTTTCTATTGAGTATATTCTCTCCCCACTTGGTCTCTCCCTTCTTAAAACATTTCCCCAGACCATATATATCTTATAGCGATTACCCCATGTACCTGTCCCTCCCTCTATGCTGTTCTTGTTTTTAAGAATTGTCTGTGACCACTGTCTCCCCCTCCTCATCTCCTAGTCACTTGGGAAGGAGTCATTTGTTTGTTTGCTCTCAGATCCATTCTTTGCTTTCTTCTGCTCAACTTTATTTTGGAGGGAATAGCTGCCATTGCCCTTGGGTTTCAGGCAGGCTTAGGCTGTGGGGTGCCCTAGCAGAAGATTGGGATGGGAGGAGGAGAGTAGCCCCCAGCCCTGGCCATGTGAGGACACAGCAAGAAGATGGTTATCCACAAACTAGGAAGACAGCGCTCACCAGAACTGGCACCCTGATCTTGGATCGCTAGCCTCTGGAAGAGTGAGAAAGTAAGTCAGTTGTTTAGCTTGAGCAGCATGATACATCTGGAATGGTGTATCCTGATCAAATCCTGACTGATACAGTCACCAGTACTTCAGTTCCTTACTTCATTATACTGCATTTAACGTTGCTGAAAATGACTTTTTTGGGGGTAGGGGTAGGATAGGGTCTTGCTGTGCAGTTCAGCAGTTCAGGCCAGTGTTGAACTCACTATGTAGCCTAGGTTGGCCTCGAACTCACAGTGATCCTCCTGCCTCAGCTTACCCAGTGTTGGGATTACAGGAGTACGCCACCACCCCCAGCTTGGAAACTACTTGTAAATAGTTGAACTTTTGTTTAACCCCCTTTCTCTGGCTTTTTTTTTTTATTGTTCGTCAGTCTCAGTTCTCCTATTTCTCACACTATTTCTTTTCAGTTTTCTTCTGGGTTTTCCTCCTTTGTCCTCTTTCACATGTTCTGTGGGGTGAAGCTTCTCACTAGCTCTTCTCGGGTCCCGTCATCAGAGTCAGAGGTTCAATCAAGTGATTCTCAAATCCCAGCTTCGCTTCAGATTGTGGAGTTCTAGACCTGTGTGTCCAACTGTTCTGCATGGATGTCCACCTCAGCACTTGCTCAATGCTCACTAACCTGCCCATCAAAACTTCTCTGCCTGCATTTCCTTTCCTTGTGAAGGAAACCTCACAAAAAGTAGGAATTCAGAAGTTACTAATGGCTCCTGACACTCCTGCCATACTCAATGGCGTTCTTCCGGGTCCTTACTTACAACAGTATCACTTGATTCTTTGTCTTATTCTGTATCCCCATTTCCAACGATTTAGTTCAAGCACACACCTTTCTTGCCTTTGCTATTACTCCGATCCCTTTTTTGTTCTTTCTGCTTTCATTCTTGCCCCACCTCTTCATCCATGCTTTCTATTGCCATCAGAGTGACAGTTCTTAAAAGCCAGTCCGATCACGTCTTTGTAGAAACCCTGCAAAGGTTACAGATTGCATCATGAAGAAACCACGAGTGGCAAACAACATTTTCCATTGCCAGTATTTCTTGGTTACTGGAATTATAATTATCTCCCAATAGCTCCTTCAACAATTATGACCCAGAGGGGACTCTGTTCCACATACTTAGGGACCTTGGCTTCTAGTGTTTTCTGGATATACATCCCTTTAGTTCCCCGGAGTTCTTTTTATTTAGCCAGATGATAAATAGGGAGAGAGGATGAGGGCTGAGAAGACTTTTATGCGCCAGGTTTGGAAATGGTGCACATCACTTTTGCTTGTATTCAGAACTGTCATCTAACTGCAGTCTACAAAGGAGGCTTAAAAATGCCATCTGGCCACATTACTCCCAAAGAAGAGGAACACTAGTGGTTTGTACCACAGTGAGCAAAAGACAAACAATCTTTCCTGCACTGTCCTTTACAAACGTTTTCAGGAGTAATTCCTCCTAGCCTTTCCAGCCTGGCTGGGAACTTCATGCTGTGTGACCCCACTGTACCTTACTCATCTCCATTGTGGTGCTTGCCTTGCTGTGTTTCACTTATTTTTTCACGTGAGCAGTAGTGTGGGACTTCGTTGAGTGGGGACAGGGACAATATCTTACCTAACATAGTGCCTACACCAGTAATGGTGAACCTTTTAGGGCTTTCAATGACACAAACAGCCTGCTGCAGTCTACATGTTGTGGTTTGCCATCACTGGCCTAGATCATAGTTGATGATTAATAAAAATTGCTTGAATTAATTAATTAATTGTAACTTTTTCAAAAGCATTTTTAATTTCCTTCAATAGTAAGTATCTTTCTAAATGAGTACATTTTGCCAGTTTCCATCAAGTCACTGTTGGTTTTGTTTTTATATTAAGTCCTCCTTTGGGGCCTCATAGCCCATCAAGATAATATGATTTCCCTTACTTTAGGTCTCTCAGTAATTAGGTTTGAGGGCTAAAGGGCAAATACAAACACATTTTATCATTCAGGCAAAAAAAAAAAGAAAAGCCAGTAATAAAGGCAGCTGTTGTCAGTTGAGCAAGGAAAATGCTGGTTCAAAAGAAGCACAGCATAAGCGCAGTTCTGAGCAGAGGTCGCTGCAGACAGACGAGGCCTTATCCCTGCCTGCTTCACACATCCCACAGTGGCCACCATAAGGCCAGTAGGGAGGGCAGCCTGGGGAGATAATCAGTGAGACTGCCTGGGCCACAAGTGCTCCGGGCCCTTCATAAGAGTGATTCATCCAGTGCTCTTCAAAGGACCTTCTCCTGTATTCTGAGTCAGAGAACACTGCTTAATGTAGAGAATTAAATTGTTCTCTATTCGCTCAGAGTGCTTAATCTTTTTCTGGGTGGAAAGGTTGGAAGTATGTCTATAAAGTGCCTTCATAAAATGTTTGCCTTTTAAAACTTCAGCTGTTTAAGCATGGTACTGGCAAAAAGACAGATCAAGGGAATAGG
>PVJO010002556.1:120426-140904 GCA_004026905.1 Hystrix cristata
AGCCTATTTAACAAATGGTGCTGGAAAAATTGGCTAACCACATGTCGAAAATTAAAACTAGATATATGTCTCTCACCATGTACTAAACTCAAATCAAAGTGGATCAAAGATCTAAACATTAAAACAGAAACATTAAATTTACTGGAGAATAGACTAGGAAGAACCCTCGAAGACATAGGGGTAGGAAAAAAATTTATGAACAGAACCCAGACTGCACAGGAAACAATACAAAGAATCAGTGCTTGGGGCCACATGCTATTAAAAAGCTTTTGCACAGCAAAAGAAATCACTAATAGAGTAGGGCGAAAACCCACAGACTGGGAAAAAATTTTTGCTAGCTATCCATCGGACAAAGGTCTAACATCTAGAATATACAAAGAACTCAAAAAAATTAAACCTCCCAAATTTAAAGACCCAATCCAAAAATGGGCGACTGAAACGAATAAACATTTCTCACATGAAGAAATAAAAATGGCAAATAAATTTATGAAGAAATGTTCAACATCATTAGTCATTCGAGAGATGCAAATCAAAACAATGTTAAGATTCCACCTCACTCCAGAAAGAACCGCATATATGGAAAAATCAACCAATAACAAATGCTGGCGGGGCTGTGGGGAAAAAGGAACACTCCTCCACTGTTGGTGGGAATGTAGACTGGTCCAGCCACTGTGGAAATCAGTATGGAGATTCCTCAAAAAACTACAACTGGAGGTTCCATTTGACCCAGCTATTCCCCTACAGGGGATCTTCCCAGAAGAATTAAAATCATCATACCACAAGGACGTATGGACCACCATGTTCATAGCAACACAATTTGTAATAACTAAGTTTTGTAAACAACCTAAATGCCCAACAACCAACGAATGGCTAAAGAAAATGTGGTTTTTCTACACAATGGAGTACTACACTGCCATAAAAAGGATAAACTAGAGTCATTCATATATAAATGGATGTTTCTTGAGAACATATTCTTAAGTGAAATAAATCAGACACTCATGAGCACACATCGAATTGTTTCTCTGATATGAGAGACCATAATTGTAAATAAGGACAAAGAGGTGTAATAGATATTCTATAAAAGGAGGATGGTGTGCAGAGGAGAGAAGTACTAGAAAGAAAGAAGGGGAAAAACAGAAAGGCAACAGGGGAAAGAGAGGGGAAAGGGAAAATATTGAAAATGATGAATGAACCTGCTGTAAATAGGGAGGGAGGGAGCAGAGGGGAGGGGGGAAGAGGGGAGAGAACCAAGATGCACCATGTATAGGTACAGAATAAATGTAATGAATGTGACCATTGTATGTAGAATGTACCAATACATGTTCTTGGTTTAAAATAAAAAAAAAACTTCAGCTGTTTAGCCTTATATGACATGGAGGCCGCAAGGGACTTGAGATATCACTTGGTCTGGTGATCCTCCACTGGTGCCCAGGATTTAGCAGAGGTAGGTTAAAGCACTTGGTTGGTGTGGAAAAGAGGGAAGAGTATGGTGGTGGTGGACAGCTCTGGCCTAGCTGTCCACATTTAGCCATAGCAGCTGCCTTTTAATCACTCTGGCACTGGGTTTTAGAAATTCCATTTGGACAAGAAGGGTTTCACTGCTAAGTACATGTTAAAACCTACTGATTTTAGACTCCCTTGATTTATAGATACAAAAACAGGATGAAAGAATTAAAGTCACCCACCTAGTTGGTGATGAGCATGGCAGAAGCCAGATTTTCTATCACTCCCTGACCGGTGACATTCCACAGGATTACAATGATTTTCTATGGCTGACATTTAGAAGCAAATGAATTTATTTTTAGGACGACCGTACTATACATTCGTATGCAATATATTCTTATTTCAGATCATGGGCAAATAATTCAGAGCTATTCTAGAAAGAAAGGAAAAGTTATACCCAGTGATGAGCAGAATTTAAGTCCTTAGCAGCTATGAGAGGAAAATTTAGCTTGCTTTTAAATTCCCCAGAGAGATTGCATCTAACACCATAAGCTGTGAAACTTTAAAAAGATAGTGACTGCGGAACTTCACAAAGCTTTGCTGCTGCTCCATTATGGAGAGTGTGACTCTGTTCAATAAATGAATAAATTACCGCATTCAGAAATGAAGAATAAGGAGTGAGTTTCCAGATGTCAGGGGCTGAAGCGGATGGAGGTCATTCTGCCTCTTTCCCTTCTGTGGTCCTCGGAATGCTCCCTTCAGCAATTAGCCACAAGGTGGCCACAGCTCACCCCTTCACCTGCACAGAACGCTTCTGCGGCTCCCCTCCCTCCTTTTACTTGAAGAGAATTTTAAGTACATTAAGCAGTTGTTTTTGGAAGACAAGAATACATGTGATTTCATCTTTAATCAGTGAATTTATGGTTCTTTATGAAAGAGCTGAATGAAAAGCAACAGATAATATTTTCAGCTGAAAACGGATATAGCAAGTCTCTTGTCAAAAAAAAAAAAGCTCACAGGCAGTTTTTTTGGGCTGTTTTGTTTTTTATCCTGAAATGAGGAAAGAAGATGATGCTGACATTTTATGAGAGATGATATACACCATAAGATAATTTTGGTTAACATTTTTTTGCAAAGTGGACACTATGGTAAAGTCTAGAGATAACAGGGTCAGCAAATGAACCTCTAGCCCTGGAATGCACTTCTCAGGTGCTCACTTCCACATTCTCAACCTCTACAGAGCTTGCTTTCTGTCTGCTTGGAGCAACAGTAGCACTGTGTGCACTTGGATCCCACAGACATAGGTGCAAAGCCTAGTCTGTAAATGCTGGCGCTGGAAGTTATTTAACCTTGTTGAGCTGCCTCAGTTCTGTCACCTGTGAAATGGAATAAGCATTCTTTCCTGACAGGCTTGCTGTAGAGATTAAATTGGTAGCTTGTGTGAAAGCTGGTTTTGAGCTCCTCCTGTTGAGTACTCAGCAACAATTTGAACTCAGGTTAAGTGAAAGTGTGCTGTGTAATATAAAGCCTAAATTAAGTAAGCCACAGTGGTTACAAAAATAAGACACACAAGAGGCAGATTTTCTGGGCTTTCATATTTGCTCCAGCACTAAGATCCTATACATATAGCGATATAACAACTTTATTTCAATCCCCTTCCGTAGGATAAAATGAAATCACAGTTGAAAATACCCAAGAAAAAAACTGTAGAAAGACCAAATAATTTTGTGAGAAAGAGCCCAGATTGGATGTAAGGGATGCGGGCAGGGAGTGGGAGTCAGGGTGGCGAATGTCTACCACACAGCTGATGGCCAGGTAGGATTCGCACCAAAAACCACTGCATGGGTGCTCACTGAAGTGTCAACACAAGAAAATGGCTTCTGAAAGTAGGACACATTTTTGTTGAAGGGAATAATATTAGGTTGAACAACATGAAATTGCCAGTTTGAAGGTCAAAGTCCATCAAATACTGGCAATTTCAACTAATTCAACCTAATATTTTGTCCATTAGGAAGACAAACATTGGAACAAGTCGCTACAGGGAAGCTGCAGGCTTTTACTCCTGAAACTGTTTGATAAGAGTCTAGAAAATCATTTGACCTGGATGATTTAGATGTTGAGTTCCTTGAAAGATGGAGGTGGGAAAGATGTCAAGATGAACCTACCAGGGGCTAGGGTGTGGCTCGGTGGTAGAACGTTTGCCTAGCATGCTCCAGGCCCTGGGTTTCAACCCCAGCACCAGGAAAAAAATTGCCTCTCTGTCTCCCTAAGAACAGCTCTGTTCTTCTAATATGCTGATGAAACTGGTTAAAATCTGTGCCTTTATGGAAAAAAAATCCATCAATATTTCCTTTCTTTGCTGTTTATGAAGGGGGCATTTCATTAGACCAGTTTCTCAGTCTTGGCAGTAACGACATGGGGGTTGGTTAGTTATTTGTTACGGGGCTGCCCTGTGCATTGTAGGAGGTTCGGCAGCATCCCTGGCCTTGACCCACTAGATGCCAGTAGCAACCTTCTACTCTGTCGTAAAACCCAAAAATGTCTCTGAACATTGCCAGATGTCCCACAGGGGACCAGAATCAACCCCAGTTGAGAAGCATTGCTTTAGAGAGCAGTTTCCAACTCGAATGCTTGTTGAATTAGTTCCCAAAATATGTAAGGTCTGGTCCTCTGCCTGCCGTATCTCTTTTTCCTGCCTGGTATCTACTTCTTATCTGCTCTTGGTCGTTTTCATGGAGGCAACATGCTTACAGATTCCACAATGCTTACTTGAGTTTTTTGGAAAACTTGATCTGGGGATGGGGGAAGATGCAAGGGAAAAGAGGGGAAAGGGAAGGCAAAATAATTAAGATGCAATATATATATGTACCAGTTCCCTGAAATGAATGTAATCCTTATATATCACAAACATAAGAAAGGGAAATAAAACATTTCCATATAAAAATTTTTAGTGGTTTACCTTCATCAGTGTCATTGTCATCTATTATATGTTGCATGTTGCATTCCGAGCCTCTGGGACATGGCACTGTTACTTTTCCTGCTTTTCTTCTGTGTAGCGAACCTAACCAGTCAAGTCACCCTAGTTCCATTCAGCGGTGGAGCAGTCTCCATTAGGCGGGCCTGCAAAGGCCCCCCACACATGCGCAGAACTGAGAATCCCCTGATATGCTGCATACAGGCACAGAAATTCTGTGATGTTCTTGGGCAGTTTAAACCTTTATGGTTTCTGTCTTGAGGCTTGAACTTCCTGAGTGTTTGCTTTTACCTGCTGGCCCACGTGGACTTAAACTGTATCAACAGTTAGATGACTGTTGCTGAGCCATGGGGAGGAGAGGGTCACGAGCTCTGAAGCAGTTGAAAGCCTCTTTTATTGTCTTTCTCAGCTGGAGTTGACATAGCATTTCCTTTCTTCTCTGCACTGCAGACCCTTATTCACCTGCCGAGTTCTGGAGAAGGTGGTCTCAGAGTAGCTGAGCAGCTTAAAGTTGCTGAAGTGATGTCTAGACCTCTTGAGGCATCTGCCCCATGTATGCCAGGGCCTGAGGGAGGTTTGGGAGACACGTGTGCCAGTGACCCTGTGGTGGCTCCTGCCGCTGTGAATAGAAGAAAGTGCGGCTTCTCCTCCTTGCCATTTCCCAGGGGCAACCCATATACTGAGGTCAGGGAAGGAGAGTGTTGCTTATACAAAGTCAGCTCAGAGGGTGAGCAGGGACCGTGAAAAGAGCTGGCTGCTGATTATTTTTTCTGTGCTGTTGAAATAAAAGCAATTTTCCTGCCCTGTGCAAAAGCATAGCAGTGTTGACAGCTGAGAATATGTGTGAATACTTTGGAGGCAGGAGAACACCACGTCAGAAAGAGTCAAACCTTCTCTTAGAGACCATTTATGTAGCAATCTGGAATCACGTCCTCCCACACTGCTTTTGCATCAGGGTTCCTGGCCTGGATACTCATTTGAATCCTTTGGAGAGCTGGTGAATAATTTGGATGCTTGGTCTCCATTTCACACTAATTAGATCAGACTCTCTGGTGATGGTCCACTCTGGCATTAATGGTTTTAAAGTTTTGCAGCTGATTTTAATGTGCAACCAAGGTTAAGATCATTAGGTTTTTTTCTTTTTAAATTATCTCTACAAGATTCCTTCATTTCTCTAGGTCAGTGGTTCATTCGTTTGTTTGTTTGTGTATGTATGATGTATGTATGTATGTCAGGGGTTCTTAAACTGGAGTATGTGTCAGAATCCCCTGAGGGAATTCTTAAAATCGTTTACTGGGTCTTTCTGCAAGAGCGTCTGATTCAGTAGGTTTGGGGTGAGGCTTGAGAATTTGCATTTCTGAAGTTTCCCAGGTGCTGATGATGCTGGTCTCAGGGCAACACTTTGAGAACCACTCTTTGTGGCTATGTTAACTCTGACGGCTTCTTGCATGAAGAATTTCTGGTGGTACCCTTTGTCCTTGATTTCCACTACAACCACATTTTCCTCCTATTTCTCACTCCCTTGAAATGGTAAACCCTTTCCTTTTAATTCTCCTTATTCATCCATGTACAAACAAATCCTGGGTATCTGATACAAGTCAAAAGCAGGCTTCCTGTCTTTTTCTTTCATTTTGCATCCTCTTTACAGCTCTGGACGTTATTGGCAAATAGCTGCTTTTCTTGAGGGAGGCGTTGCTGGGGATCAAACTCAGGGCCCTGTGCTTGCTAGGCAGGAACTCTACCACTTGGGCTAAATCCTCAACCCCAAATAGCTGCTTTGTTGATGACATTGTTATTTTTGGTTTTGTCTTTGCTTTTATGGCTTGATTATTTTGGTGTTTTTTAATTGGTGCGTATCAGTTATGTAGAATAATGGGTTTCACTTTGGTTTATCTGTACTTGCACATATCATACTTTGATCATTTTCACCCCCCACTACCGCCTTTGCCCTTCCTCTTTTTATTCCTTTCTTCTGCTCTAGTAGTCTCCATAGGTGGATTTTTGACATTGGCACGCATTTCAGTTAGGCAGTCACAGTTACCTACTGAGTTTAGGCTTTTATTTATCTGGAGGCCTATTTGGTTCCTTCATCTCATTGCACTCAGGAGCTGTACATGTGGGTTCTTTACAAGGGAAAGATACAGAATGGTGGTTTGTAGTCAATGAGCAATGCTGGGGTGGGGAAAACTTTTCTGAAGTATGCCTTAGGTCTTGTTTTACATCCTTTGCTTTTACAATGTGGAAAGGTAAATGGGGTGAGTGAAAGTGAAAACACTTCTTCTAACTTATGGTACTAATTTGTTTATTTCTCTGAGTCTCATGAGTTAGGGGTCCCCTTAGTAGAAGGCTTTTATTTCTTTGTTAATTTTTCATGGTTATAGTAATTTTCTACTGCTGCATAACAAATCACCACAAGCTTAGAGTTTTAAAACAAAAGCTGTTATTTTATGGTTTCTGTTGGCCGGAAGTCTGGGCACAGATTAGCTGAGTTCTTTGCGTTGGGTCTCACCAGCCTGAAATCAAGGTATTGGCCAGACTGAGTTCTGATCTGAAGGCTCCTCTAGGGAAACATCTGTTTATTCCAAGCTCATATAGTTGTTGGCAGAATTTATTTCCTTAAGGGTATAGAATTCATGGAAGCCTGCTTATTCAAAGTCAGAATGTACACAGAGTCTCTACATTAACTTTGTGATCTCTAGACCCTCTTTTAATCATAGCATCTGTTTAGGTCAAGGTCACTCAGGGTAATTTCCCTTATGATAAATGAAGTCAACTGATTAGGGACTTTAATTACACCTGCCCCATCCCTCCATCTTTGCCATATTCTGTTGGTTAGATGCAGTTTATAGGTCTTGCTCTCACTCGAGGGGCAGAGATTGCAAAGGTCTATAGGTTATTGGGAGTCACCTTAGACTTTTGCTTTCAACAATGGATATAGCAGAATACTTGTTAAAAGCTACAGAATACCATAGGTACTCTGGAACTATAATTACGAGGCCCTATCACTATATTCAGATAAATGGCTTATGGATAAAATTTTTCAGCACAGTGTCAGAGACAGTGTCTGTTCCTTGGGAAGCAGTCCTGCAAGCCATGGAAAGTAATTGATTTGGCAACAGAATCGTTTTTCCCTTCTACAATAAAACAGACTCTTGATTTATTCTTCTGTACTGCAATCCATTTTTTATTTCCAGTATATTTTCTAAATAACCAATTATAAGTTATAGTCTTGTTACCAAAGACAAAAAAGTGAACTAAACCTTACACATTTATTCCAAAATAAATGGGGTCTTTAATCAGAAGTAACAAAGCTAGTCAGACTGAAGCCCATCATAAATCACATCCCTTTGGGTGTATGTAACCAATAGAGTGAGGTATTATATTAAAAGCTGTTCCACAAATCCTAGACAAGATGAAGTGCAGGAGCAGCCATGCTCTTACTAGCTGGAGAAGTGTTAGTGGCCTGTTGTGATTTGAAATGTCCCCCCAAAAACTTATGTGTAGAGGGCTTGGTCCCAGCTCGTGGTGCTTTAGGAGGTGGTGGAAAATGTAGGGCGTGAGGACTAGTTGGAGGAAGTAGGTCACTGGGGGTGTGCTCTTGAAGGATATGTTGGGACCTCGCCTCCCCTTCCCCTTTTTGCCTTCCTGGCTGCTATGAGGTAAGCAGCTATGATGTTCTGTCTCACCACAGGCCCAGGAACAATGGGACTACAGAGCATGGATTGAAACCTTTGAATCTGTAAGCCAAAAGAAATCTTTCCTGGCCATTAGAAAGACCCAAATTAAAACAATGCTAATATTCCGTGTTACTCCAGAAAGAATGACAATGAACAAGAAATCAAAAAATAAATGCTGGCATGGCTGTGGTGAAAAAGGAACCCTCTTCCATTGGTGGTGGGAATGTAAACTAGTACAACCATTATGGAACTCAGAATGGAGATTTCTCAAAGAACTAAAATTGGAAATTCCATATGACCCAGATACTTCCCTTCTAGGTATCTTCCCCAAAGAGCTTAAGACATCATACCACTGTAATACATGCACACCGATGTTTGTAGAAGCACAATTCATAATAGAAAAATCCTGGAAACAACTTGTATACCCATCAACAGATGATTCAGTAAAGAAAATGTGGTATCTATATATAATGGAATACTACTTGGCTATAAAGAAGGACACATTTGAGACATTTGTAGGAAAATGGATACACCTGGAAAATATAATGTCAAGTGGAATAAATCAGGCACACAATCTTGGATACCAAATGCTATCTCTCATCTGAGTAAGGCAAAGTACAAGCTAAAGGAAGGATAGAGCGAGACAAGGGGATGGATCTCTTGCAGATGGGAAGGGGTCTAAGGGACCAAGGGGAAAGGTTAAGGGGGAGGGAATGGGGAAAGAGGTAGAGAGAAGGTATGCCAGGTACAAGGTCCTAATAACTTCCATGAATATGGACATTATATACCATAAACATGAACTAAGATTAATAATACCAACAAGAATGAAAAAAGGGAAAGGGAAACTGGAGGAGGGAGGGGGAGGGAGAGGATTAAAAAAACTGGAGGAGGGAGGGGGAGGGAGAGGATTAAAAATTATATACATGTACCAACTCCCCAAGATGATTGTAAAATGCATGTACTGCAAACATGAACTAATACAATGAAAAAGAAAATGTTGTTTTGCTCAGGTATTTTGTCACAGTAACAAGCAGCTGACTAGCACATGGCCCTGGAGTTTTGCCATTCTGTAGCAGTTTGAGAATCACCTGTTTTAGATTTAGAGCCAAGTGCAACCTTACCAGTGTGAAATGTGATGAGCTTTCATGCTGTTGACATTGAGGAGAACATATTTCTTCAGTTTGTCCAAGAAAAATCATTACAAGAGTGGAGTGAGAGTAAATGTGAATGGGGAAAATAGGGAGGTGAGAACGTGGCAGGCAGGGAAATGTGGTGGAACAGGGGAGAGATGTGGCGATTGGTTGGGAAAGGCAATGCCAATGAAGGCCTGTCCTCAGTTCTAGCTTTCCAGCGACCTACTTGAGCTTTCTAGGCACCCCACTTTTCAAGAGACAGTTCTCAAGTGAGTAGCCTGAGCATTTCTGTCTCAGAGAACCCAACCAGCTAGCCAGTCATTTTGTATTACCTCTCTCCTGGATTTAACAGCATTTTGTTTTTATTGTATAATTTTAAACTAAGGTATGAAAGCCACCATCCTATTGTATCGCGTAACTCAGTACTATAAACTACATTTTGTAGTTTTTCTTATACATCTCTGGACAAAATACCCTTTCAAATGTTTTTGGAGAAAGTGAGAAGAGCAGTAATGTAAGATATTGTCCTAAAACACACATAAAGTAGATTTTTGGTCCTTAGGCAAAGACATTTAATTACAATAAAATACTGTGAAAGGGCATTGAAGTCTTGTGTATAGGTCTGCATTACTTTAAGAGAGCTCGATGAGCCTCTGATCCAATGATTATTTATAAATATTACCAAAGAATCCTTTGTTGTTCAAAAGGATTCACTCAAGGGTTCCTTTAAATAGTGCCTTTAAATGTTTGTTTATAAACTATTAACTACTTGACAGAGAAGCAGGGAAACTTAAACTGTTGGGAGCCACCGCCAGTTGAAGATTAATCCAAAATGTAGATAAAGCCACTCTCTGATTATAATGTAAGTCAATGAGAAAATATAATTAAATTTATAAAAATTTAATCACCACAGAACTCTTCAGGAGCATATCTTTTGCAAGAAAGGAGGTACACCTGTGGTCTTAGTCGCTCTTTCTCTCTCTCTCTCTCTCTCTCTCTCTCTCTCTCTCTCTCTCTCTCTCTCTCTCTTTCTGTGTCTTCCCCCACCCACCGTGCCCAGGCCTGAAAATTCTTCTAAAATTCATTTTCCCACAAATCTCTACTCAGCCCACGTAAGTCCCATGAGTTTGGTTCACATTAGTCAAGAGTTCATTGCTTGCATTTCTCTTCTCTCACAGTGCCTGGCACACCGCCTGGATAACAACAGGCTTCCCGGTAGGTATTTGCTGATTTGATGTGAAACATCCCTTCAACAGTAAGCCAAATATGGACATCACACATATGGCTTGTACAGGGTTGTAATGAGTCCTGCTATGATTTCCAAAGTTCTGTTTGAAGCAGTGCTGAGGATTTACACTTCTGGGCTGAAGGGACATAAAGATCGACCTGAATTTAATAAATTCATAGTTCTCCTCTCACGGACAGTTCCCACAAAACTTCAACACAAGAGAAGTGGAAAAGAAGGCAGATTCTTCCATTTATTTGTTATGTATTCATTTACTTATACATTTTCACAGGAAAAATAGACACAGAAAATAAGATAAAGCAGATATAAAACTGAATTGTCAGGAGGTCAACATTCTTTTAAATGCCGCCAAAGTCAAGAAATAGAATTTTGTTAATCACGTAAGAAGGCCCAAGGCCAACCAAGTATTTCTTCTCACCCACAACTACCTCTGTCCTCCCTATTAGACTTTTTGGTAATCACTGTCTTCCATTTCTTTATAGTTTTAGCACCTAACTGCATCTTCAAGCCTATAGTTTAGTTTTGCCTGTTTTAAAAAATACCTTTTAAGTGTATTTTGACCAAAAGCTTTCCCCTTCTATCCCTACCTTTTCCCCTCAAAATGTACTTGCTGGAGGATCTATGTTATTTGACCTCTGAAGTTTCTCCACAGGCTATATTTTGTTGATTTGGTTGTATCTAGACTTATGGTTTCCTTTTTTCCCCTGCATCTCTGGGAACTGAACCCAAGGCCTTATGCGTGCTACACATGCTAGGCAAGCACTCTACCGCTGAGCTACACCTCCGGCCCTAATGATGAGTGGTTTTCAAGCAGTGGCGATATTACACAACTTCCTCTTTCAGGTGGCATTTGGCAGTACTTGGGAACATTCTTGGTGTTTTACAATGTGATGAGTAGTGCATCTAGTAGGCATCTAGTAGGTAAAGGATAATGTTAAACATCCTACATTGACTAGGACAGTCCCCCAAAGAATAGCATTATCCAGCTCCAGATGTCATTAGTGCTGTATTAAAGACCCAATTTAGAAGTTTCTTCATATTTAAGATTAATTATTTTGGTGAGACTATAGGTGGCATGGTCTCTCATCAGGAGACATATGTTTGGCTATCTATTTTTATAATATCAGCAGCCTTTGATACTCATGTTTAGATGAATGATTACAAAATAGTTCTAATTCTCTAATTTCTATTTATTAGTTGGAAAACTTCAATGAAAGATTTTTCCCTTCCTCTGTCATTTGTTTACCCACTTGGACAATTCATGTAAGAAAGGCGGAATAAATACTTGATTCTTCAGAATCATGAGATAAAGGATTGGCTTTGAAAGTTGGCGTGAATGTGTGTGTCAGGAGGTCAGATCTTGACTCCTGTGTTCTCTAGAAGTGTGACATCAAATAAATTATTTAAATCATTTGATTTTCACTTTCTGCATCAGTAAAGTCAGTATAATGATATCTGCCTTATAGGACTTAGTAAAGATAAAATGAGATAACATCTATTCTCTCATTGATTCAACAAATATTTATTGTTTCTTCTGTACTAGGTACTATTCTGGGTCCTGGGTAAACATCAATAAATAGGAAGGAGGCTGTAGTGATGGTGGGAAGACAGACAAATGCATATATAAAGCAGTATGCCTGGTGAAAACTTCCGTGGCATACAGTGAAAGGGCATGCCAGAATTTAAATAGAGCGGTCAGGAAAGATTTCTCTGGGAAGACGGCATCTGAGACAAGACCTTAAAAGGGCGAAGAAGAAAACATGCCTGCATTCAAAGTCTATCCTTTATTTCATGATTATGAAAGAGGAGCTAGCAAGTACATAGGCCTTGTCTTGGGAGGAAGAATGCTATTTATAAAGAACAAAGAGGCTAACGTGATTCAAGGGGAGGGATTGGGTGAATACAGTGAGAGATAAAGTCAGAGAAGTATTTGTAGGAGAGTATCATAGGGATGTGGCTTCAGAAAGAACTTTGGTTTTTATTCTTTTTTTTTTTTAAAACCAAGAACATGATTGGTACATTTTACATACAGTGGTCACATTCATCACATTTATTTTGTACCTATACACGATGCATCTTGGTTCTCCCCCCTCATCCCCTCCCCTCCCCTCTGTTCCCTCCCTCCCTATTTACAGCAGGTATTCATCATTTTCCATATTTTCCCTTTCCCTTTTCTTTCCTTTGTTGACTTTGGCTTTTATTCTGAGTGAGAAAGCCATTGGAGAGTATCAAGCAGAAGAATGATGTACATCGATTCATTCCTTAAAAACAATTGCTCTGAATATAGACTGTAGTAAGACAAAGACAGTAGCAAGGAGACCTGGGAAGAAATAATGCTGGTTTGGATCATGAAGTACAGAGGACTGGTCAGACACAGAGTGGTTAGATTTAGAGTGGCTTAGATTTTAGTAAAGTCAAGAGGACTTACTGATGGACTGGGCATGAGCGGCCAAAGAGGAGAGAATTCAAGGATGACTCCAAGTATTTTTGCAATGATCAGTTGTATTGATGGAAGCTGCTATTTATGGAGATAGAGGAGAATGTGGGTGAGTGGGCTTGGGGGGGACATCTTTGGAGTTTAGTTTTAGACGTGCAGATTTGAGATGCATGACAGATATTTCAGTGGACTTAGTGAATTGGCAAGTGAACATAACTGTCAGAAGCTCAAGAGAGATGTCTGGGCTGGAGATCATGCTTTGAACTCATTATCATAAAGACAGCATTTGAAGCCAAAAGACTAAATAAATAACATTATCAAAGGGAAGGAAGATAATAGATGAGATTATGGAGCACTCTAGTATTTCAAGGTTGGGGAGAGGAAAAAGAACTAGCAAAGGATGTTAAGAAAATATGGTTAGTGAGATAGGAAGAAAACTAGGAGTATTTGGTATGGTGGAAAACAATGAAGATTATTGTTCTTTTCAAGGAGGACTCCTGACTGTGATAAATGCTAGTGATAGGGCAAGAGAGACAAGTTCTGAGAATTGACCATTGAATTTAGCAATGAAAGGGTCATTTCAAGGAAAGGATCATTTGTCACCTGGACAAGCAAACTTTGAGTGGTGCATGCAAAGTAGAGTTGGGACAGGGATCAAAGCCTAGTTGGAGTAGAACAAGAAAGACTGGGAAGAGAAATGGAAAGGAAAATATTTTCCAAATATTTATTGCTATGAAATGAAGCAGTACCTGGAGAGGTGTGTAGGTTCAAGAAAGATTTAAACATTTTTATTTTGTAAAATGTTTGAATGCTGATGGGCGTGATTCAGTCTAAGTGGAAAACTGGTGACAAAAAGGAAGACAGAATGGCTGGAGAGATGTTATTGATTAAAAACGAGAGATGGGCTCTAGCATGCAAATGGAGGGCTTGACTTTTGATCAGAATAAGGACAGCTCATCCATTGTATCAAAGAGAAGGTAGATTATTACAGAAACAGATGCAGGTGAGTGGGTAGATGGGGTGGTGAGAGCCTGTGGGAATTCTCTTCTGATTGTTCCTTTATTTCCCATAAATCAGGAAATAGAGACTTCAGCTGAGGATAAGTAGGAAGAGACATTGAGATTTGAAGAGGAAGGAAATGATGTAAAATAGGTGTGTAGTGGAAGAGTGAGTAGATAAAGAAAATGGGATGAAAAGAATATGTGTAGTAGAAGAGTGGATAAAGAAAATATTACTAAGACCTGCTTGAGGTAATAATTAATTTAGAGTCAGACTTTACTAAGGACCTGCTTGAGGTGGTAATGAACTTAGAGTCAGACTGGTCATCATAATTGTGAATTTTCCCCCTGGCAATGTTTAAGTTGCTTGGATGCAGGTCTGGAGTGAACAGAGAACTGGAATTAACAAGGCATGGGATTTTTTCCTAAGCAATTACAAAGAGAGAAAGGAGCAAGGGAGTTGATGATAGATGCAAAGGAGTGACTGATAAGAGCCCATGAAGTTTGTGATGAGTGAGTAGGAGAGAGAGAGACTGCGGTGCAGAGGTGAGGGACAGTGAAAGGGTGGTAGGACCTGGGGATTGATGTATCAGTGGAATAGAGGGATTACTGAAGGGGTAGGTACTTAATGAGTCAGACAGAAAGATAGGAAGTTGTAGTTGGAGAGTAGAGTGATTGAAATTAAGACGATGGAAGGGTGCTGTTATTGATAATGACAAAAATCTTGGGTATAGCCATGGGAGTATGTGATTGAAGGAAGGCAACAAGTTCAGCGCTTGGCATGCAGTACGCTGTCAGTAAACATATTCAGTTTCTTTCCTGTCTCTTTACTGCTCTTCAGTTAGAGCCCCACAAGTCAGGGTCACTTCTTAGCAATGAACTCTCTCTTCAAATGAGCCAGACAATCCAGTAGCACCTTTGAAATCCTTGACTTATGCCCTTCATTTCAGACCGATGGTCTGTATTTCACTTTTAATAAATTGCAGAACCACAAATTTTCAGTCCTGATACTACTTCTCCCACGTACACTGCTGATGTTGTTGATAGATCTGAACATAGTTTCTCTCGAATGTGGCTTCAGAATCTTTCTCAACGCAGCATTCAGGTCTGTACTACTAACCAGTAGTTTCTTGGCATGTATGATTAAACCTATTTGTCATCTTTGAGCTACTGATAAGGTCACTTAGAAATCATTTGAGTTTATTGATTTGGTGAAACTAAATTCTTTTTAAATAAAGGTCTTGAGCCATATTTAATTTTCCAGCATGGGAATAAATGCTTTCTTAGGTGAGAGAGGAAAACAGCTTTCAATTCTGAGTAATGATTTTGCAGTGTTGGTTTGCACAGTGTTGTGCTTTCTCTAGGACAGCTCCGTGGAAGAATGCTCTCTCTCTTTTTTCAGATTAGCTTAATAAAAAGAAAATGGTAGGAAATTAGTTTCTCCAGGATACTTTTATACCAGATCATTATTATTAGTTAGAGTTTGTCCTAAAGAGTGGCACTAATTTGAAATGTTAGGTTTTGAGTGTGTATTTTAAATCTTTAAATTATAACCATTCAGATAATTGTATTGGATTATTTTAGTTTTATCAGAGAAAGCAAAATGAGTAATGCCTTAAAAACTATTCGTGTTTCAGAGTAACTTTGAATTCTAAGTGACTAAAAACATGAACTGTGTCTGAGTCACTTTGCTTTAAGTGTATTTTGGGGGTTGCTTGATTTATTTGATTGCCTTCAGCAGAACACATTTGTGTCCTAATGATGGCTCACTTTCCCCTGCTTTCACGGGGGTGGAGCACTTTGGAGATGCAAAGTAATTATTTTTAGTTTCATCAGTCAAAAGGAATAGAACGAGAGAAAAAGCATTAACTTCTTTTTTTCTCAACTTAAATTTCCAACAATCTCAAAAGATGACTGCTTCTCAGCAAAGAATATTGGCAGAGTTTATTTGATTGCAAAATTATTGGAATAATTGTTTTGAAGTTATCTTTGCTAAAGGTCCAGTTAAATCTTATTTAATTAGTGGAGAATAGTGCTAAGTACCGTGGGGATTATAGAGACGTATTTTTTACAGTTCCAGCATTCAGTGTTTTATAGTCTAAGACATACCGTGCACAAAAAAGCAACAAACATGCAAAACTGGAAATGTCCATTATTACACACGCATGCCTAATGGTGAGAAGTATAGGACTTCTAAAGGTGGAATCCTCGGCAGAGGCTGTGTATATAGCAATGAAGACTTGGAACCGGATGTCCTCGGGTCTCGTCCTTACCCTCCCTCTTAAGTGCTGCAAGAGCTTACACAAGTTGTTTGACCTCTCTGGGCCTCATTTTTTACTTTCTTCAAATGGAGACAATAGGAATTCTTATCCTGTAAAGCAATTATAAAGATTAAATGAATGAATACAAATATCTCACTGTACATTAACTCAGTTATCAGTGCCTGACACTAGGAAAGCGTTCAATAAATCTTAATTGTTGTTAGGGAGTACTGCTTTCTAGAGTTTTTTTTATGTATTAATTTCATTTAAAAAAATTCATAAAATGAATTTCTATTAACCAATAATTTCACTGCTCTCCATTCCTTTTCATCTGTTTAGATCTTTCTTCTTCATCAACTTGCTTCTTTCTCTGGATTTGGTCTCTGTCTCTCTATAAATTTCCATAATACCCCTCCTTCTATTCCTTTGGATATTTAATGTTTTGTAAGAGATTAGCCAAGACTCAATGAGTATCTATCCAGTTGGATTTTGGTATCTGTGTCAATACTGGAGTTCACTGAAAGTGTTCCTGAGTGGGTGGGTATGTTCTGTTGGCCAGTCGTCCACCTGGCTTTCAGGGACCTGGAGGTGGGGCAGTCAGCAAAGATAGCTTATTGTGTTTTTTTTTTAGAAATTTATACAGAAATTAGAGACTGTAGTTCATTAAGAAATACAATCAGATTTTCGAAGATTCATTGTGTGAATACATCAATAGTGACGTGATATGTTTCAAATGGAGGAGGTCCAGCCTGTTCTCCAGAATGATACCCACTTATAAATTTCTTTAAATATTTTTCTTCTTGTACATATAGTTTTCCACATTTTTAAGGGGGGACGCTGAGGCTCGAACTTGGGGCTTTGCGCTTGCTAGGCAAGTGCTCTGCCACTAAGCTTATCCCCAACCCCCTTAGTTTTTCACATTGCTTTTTCATCTGTATGGCCCCTTATCGGTAAAAATAACCCCTAAATTTAGTTTGAAGTGGTTATATGATGCTCTATCATGTTAGCATTTCACAATAATATTGTGTCCCTGTTGCTGGTCATTTGAATTGGTTTTGACTTTTTCACTCGAACAACACTGCAATGACAGTTTTATGGGTCGATCTTTGTCCAAATAACAGATTATTAATTAGACTCCTCAAAGCAGAATTACTGGGTTAGAGACTATAAACATTTTTAAGGACTTTGATGCATTTTGATCAATGATTTTCCAGAAAGTTGAACAAATTTGTAGTTCCTTACTAACTCTCAGTAATGTTCTGCCCCTTATTTTGTCAGCTGTTGCTAATTTGATAGGTAAACCTGGTATCTCATCATTATTTTAAACTACTCATTTTGTCTTTGTTTACTAGTCTGACTGAATATTGAGAATTTTCCTAGTAAAATAAATTTTTGAAGTCCCTACTAAGTTGTTACATATCATCTTTTTAAAAAGTTTTATATTTTTAAAATTTTAACTTAAAGATGTTTTTAGCTTGATTGATGTATAATTGATTAATACAATTGTATAAATTCAAAATATGTGATGTGATGATTTTATATATATATATTTATTTATAATTATTTCTCGAAAATAGTTCCTTTTGGGGGGAGGATAGAATGTAGGTCAGTGGTAGAGCACTTGCCTACTATGCACAAGGCTCTGAGTTTGATCCCTAGCACCATTTTTTTTTTTTACTATTTTGACTTATTTTAGATACATACAAAATCAACAGGCTTTGACTCTATCTTCTCCCCTATCTGCTGATGTTTATAATGGCTAAACATTGACCTGTATCTATTGCTTCCATACTTACAAATGTAATAACCTGTAAACAGATCATTTATGAAACTAGTGTTAACAAAGAGCATAGGATGGAGAACTTTCGTACTATGGAAGGAATGGACAGAGACTCTTGCTAAGCCTTTTTTCCTATTTAATATGTTCTAGTAGTGTGTGAAGGACCTTGAAAAATTGGTGGTTTTGAATCCTTAAGGGATGATTCACCTCTTTTAGGCTCAGCCACATTTTCCCAAACTTTGTATCCTCAGGCTGAAAACTGTGGTTTTAAACATGGCATCCCAATGAGTCAGGAAATGACTTCATTTCTTGCTGAACTGCTTTTCTCTCTAATGGGAAGCCCTGAAATAGATATGCCTTACATCCCTGCTGCAAACCTTTGCTGTCATTTAGAGGAGCTATTGCTCTATCAGAACTCACACTGAAGCCTATTATTCCAGGGAGACAATTTTTTTTTTTATAAAGAAGTGATTTGTTATTTTAAGACTTGGCAAACAAGCATATGAGGGGAAAGAAGTTCATTTGGAGAGATGGCAATAATTCTCGGTGAGCTGTGCTTCTACTTTACTTTGTTCTGTTTTACAGAAAGGGCCAGAATTTGGCATGAGCTAAAATTCTGTAAAACTCATTTATCAGGCTTAGCCAGCTTTTGCTCATTGTCCTTGAAAATAAACGGCCTTGTCTTTTGTGCACCTACATGTGATTCTCCTTCTGTTGTTTAAGTGGGACACAGTTGGAAGAAATACCCAACAAAGAAGTACAAATGCCTGTGATCATAATCAGGAATTGGTAGAAATCGACAGATGACAAAATAATTTATACCAAGTTTTCCAGAGCCATGCTATGTCTCCACCAATGATTGCCTGTGCTGACTTATCGTGTATTCAAAGTCTCATTGGAAGCAATTACAGACATTTTAGAATAGGCAGTGAAAATAACAAGTCATTTAGACCAGCAATTATGCATTATATGTAGTTGTCCTTTCTATTAGAAGATGACACTATTGATGCTACAACCTCTCCATGTTAAAAAAAAAAAAAAACGTGGCTGAAAGACTGAAATGTGACTGTCAGATTCTTCCCCTTGGATCACGCACGATGCCTGTCATTTTGCTGTGAACTGAAGTGGCAGCTTGCAAGCGTCCAGGCTTTTCTTCTCCACCTCCTGACCTCATAGTCGGGGCCTAATTAGGCATTACGAGCAGGCAAAGGACATATTTACAGTGTCCGCTCATGTGGGAAATGGGTTAGAGGTCTTAGTGAGGGTTATGGGCTCCTGGGTGATTCTTGTGCTTTGACCTACTGGAGGTGCAGTTAGCTTGGCAGGCATTTCCCTCAGGGTGACAAAACAGGGATGCTTTTGCGCCAAGCCCAGTGTCCTTCAGAACTTCAAATCGTTTCATATCTTAGTGAAGAGAGACTATGAAGACATAGGATTTGTTTGTCAAATTTATATTTATGGAATGTGGTAATCTAACTGTGTTTAATGTGTTTGGTTGATTTGCAAAATGGGCTGTCTCCTTAAAAAGTCAAGTTGCAAAAGGCTGTATCTTTTGCTGAGAGGCTGAGTTAATAAGGAACAGCTGGGGCCGAGTGATGTCATGTGCCACCTGCATGAAAGGCCGCCCAGAGGCTCACACCAAAAGAGAGTGCTCCAGAGAAGTGGGCCTCAAACCTATTATTATTATTTTTTGTAATTTTTGTGCAGAGGAACATTTTTTCCTCTTGAAGTCATTTTTGAACCCCCAAAATACATCACAAAGATGCAAGCTGACTTGCTGCGGGTGAAGTTACAATGGAGAGTCCAGGACTCATTTGGCTTTCTATCGTAAGCAGCAGTCTTTGAAGTACCTCCTTGGAGTTTTGGGGAGCAAAGATTCACAGCAGCATTTTCGCTATTGAGATGTGTGTACTCTAGAGAGTTGATGATCCTTTCAAGTGTCAGAAGAAAATTTTAATAATTTTATTTGTATTTATTTTCCTTGTATGTTTTATATTTCCTATTTTCAGCCACATGATATTGTGATGTGTTGGCCCACATAATCTGTAAATAAATGAACAACATACATTAGAGGAACGTGCTCCATTCATTTTCTAGATGAAACGCTATCAAGCATATTTGGAGACTTCTTTTTTTTTAATTTTTTAAATTTTATTTTAAACCAAGAACATGTATTGGTACATTCTACATACAATGGTCACATTCATTACATTAATTCTGTACCTATACATGATGCATCTTGGTTCTCCTCCCTCTCCCCCCCTCCCCTCTGCACCCTCCCTCCCTATTTACAGCAGGTTCATTCATCATTTTCCATATTTTCCCTTTCCCCTCTTTTTCCCCTGTTGCCTTTCTGCTTTTCCCCTTTTTTCTTTCTAGTACTTCTCTCCTCTGCTCACCATCCTCCTTTTATATAATATCTATTACACCTCTTTGTCCTTATTTACAATTATGGTCTCTCATATCAGAGAAACAATTCGATGCGTGCTCATGAGTGTCCGATTTATTTCACTTAAGAGTATGTTCTCA
>PVJO010002557.1:0-74039 GCA_004026905.1 Hystrix cristata
CGATTTTAATTCTTCTGGGAAGATCCCCAGTAGGGGAATAGCTGGATCAAGTGGAACCTCTAGTTCTAGTTTTTTGAGGAATCTCCATATTGATTTCCACAGTGGCTGGACCAGTCTACATTCCCACCAACAATGGAGGAAAGTTCCTTTCTCCCCACAGCCGTCCAGCATTTGTTGTTGGTTGATTTTTTCCTAAACACGATTCTTTCTGGAGTGAGATGGAATCTTAACGTTGTTTTGATTTGCGTCTCTTGAATGATTAGTGATGTTGAACACTTTTTCATATATTTATTTGCCATTTTTATTTCTTCATCTGAGAAATGTTTATTCATTTCATTTGCCCATTTTTGGGTAGGGTCTTTAAATTTGGGAGGTTTAATTTTTTTCAGTTCTTTATTCTAGATGTTAGACCTTTGTCTGACAGATAGCTAGCAAAAATTTTTTCCCAGTCTGTGGGTTTTCGTCCTGTTCTATTGGTGATTTCTTTTGCTATGCAAAAGCTTTTTAATAGCATGTCATCCCAAGCACTGATTCTTTCATATTTTTCTCTGTAGTGTTAATTCATAGGCCCATGGGGGATTGAAGGAGAGAAATATGTTTGTCAGCCACCAATAGATGGTATTAGATGTAGTTAAAAATATACACATGTGATTAAGAGGACATAATAATGGCCCTTTGGAAACTTGTGTAAGTAGAAGAATCTGCACTGTGTTGGAACCCCTAATGGTACCCATTTTAACTGCTGGAACCTTACAGCCAAATTTGTGACTTAATTGTGAGTGTGTGTGTGTGTGTGTGTGTGTGTGTGTGTGTGTGTGTATGTGTGTGTGTGTCTAATCTTTGATAGCTTCTGTTAGCACAGGGACACTTTCTGTCTTGACCATCCTCATGGCTAAGTATGTGGCACATAGGTGATTAGTTACTACTATTTTAGGTTTTTTTTTTTTTTTTTTTTTTCTTCCTGCTGTGATCCTTTTTTAAAAAATAGTGCAGGGGCAGATTTAGGGCTTTAGCTTTACCGAAAAGGATCCAAGACAGGTTATTAATTCTTAAAATGATTCAACCCTATTGGTCCTACTTTATGATAGAAGCATATGATCTTAGAGAAGATAATGAATAAAGGGGACTGCAGTGTACTTTTGGGGGCAATGAGGAGACTCATTAATTTGTCTCTTTCGTGGCCCAAAGGTGATAAATTTAGGTAAAGTATGATGAGGCAGACACTTTTGAGAAATAAGAAACTTCTTCCTGCCTTCATTCTTCAGTTTGTAAAATCTGGTTGGTAAATTTTATCATTTTATTGTTTCTCTGAGGAAAATCAGCAAAAGGCTTTGAGAGAGATTCTTGGCTTTAGAATACTTTTGTATGAAGACTTGTCCTGTATTGAGAGGGAATTGCTAAGAGAAATATGGAATTCAAATTTAAGAGTTTTCTGTTGACTAAAGTCAGGATTATCAGTAGCATGGAATTACCATGACTCACTGAACTCCATTTAACCTGAGGTTGTGGTCATTTGAAACTTGCTGATATTTCCCCAGAGTCATGTTGTACTCACCATTGAACGCAAAGTTCTCTAACCTTGGCTTATAGGGGAAAACCCAGTTTGTTTCATAATCTGCAATCTGGGTTTTAAATTTTATTTTCAGAGTAGGACAGAAGGATGAGACCTAAGCCAGAGAAAGGAACATGTTTCTAGACTGTATTTGCCACATGCTGCTTTAATCATGGTATTTGGAGTCTGTCAGATCAGAATTAGAATCTTGGTATTATCTTTTATATTTCACGATATAGGGCAATTTCTTTGTGTTTCTGAACCTCTGTTTATTTAAAAACTGAAATTCACAATGCCTATCTTGTTTGGGTGGTTGTGAAGATGAAATGAGATAGGCTGTATAAAAACATCTGCTTATACGTAATACATAGTAGATTTGTAGTTAATATAAGTTTGTGTCCTTTTGCACTTTTCTCCTTTAGCTTTATATTGGCTGCTTGCTTTATCCTTACTTATATATGACACAAGATTGGAAAGAGCTGAATAAATGTGCCCTACATATAGTAGGTCATGCTGAAGTAAAGGAGAGTAGATTATTTTGGTGTTGAATTCTTTACTACCAGAACTAAGGAAAAAGTGGTGCTGTTGTTGATTTTTTACAAATGTTGGTATTTGGCATTTCAGAATCAAGAATCCACAGTTGGACAGGGAATGCATCTCCTGCAGGTTCGCTAGTGTTTTCTTTTTATTTTAATGAAATTTCCATTGATGTAGGATTAGGTAATACAGATTTAATTTTTCAGAATGACAGTGTCAGTGGCATTATTAGTTTGTGACATATGTAAATTATAGTTTAGCAATTTCAAGCCTTCTGATATTATTTAGTTAAAAGCCTAAAGTTTAATAGCATATGTTGACTCTTGTATCAGAGTATTAGATTTTTCTTTACTAAGGTAATGATTTACTAACTTGGATTTTAAAATTTCGTACTCTGTTCTTGAAATGTTTTATGCTGTGAAATTTATTTTGATTTAAGAAGTAAGCAAAGTTGACTAAATGATACAGATGACTTTGAATTTTACTTTTGAGCCCTTATACTTCCTCTGAAGGATGTATTCTTTTAAAGTAATTCAATATTTTCAGTAACAATTTAATAGAGTAAGAGGGTGTAAGGGAACATTTGTTAAATAAAAGTGATTTATATGCATGTTTATTGCCATGACTTTTAGCTAAGCCAGTAGTTTTGAGAAAGTGCTGTCATAATTATGCAAATATTTTACCTGAGAATAACCGTAGCTAATTGGAAGGGAGAGAAGTTGGAAGTAGTAATTGATTTTTGGAAATGCTCAGTTTATGCTTCTGTAATAGGTATTTGCTTTTGGGTGACTTTGGCATAACAATTAAATTGCTCTTTTGGAAATGTATAAAGCAAAAGTAGAGGTGATCTAATATAATTTTTGCCAGAACATATGTTAAGTTGGCTTACTAAATCAGATAGTTAAAATAAGCATTACATAAAAAGTCATTCTTTGCAAAGAAGATTGACATCTTGACTCATGTCACATTAAAACAACTTTTCTTTCCTTTATGGTCTGGCAGAATGGACAATTTTTTGGTTTGGAAACTGGGAATATTGGCTAGTGGCAGTTTAGATGAGTATGTGTGTATGGGAGCAGGTATGTATGGGGTAAGCATGTGTGTAGATCATACATAAATTCATATAAGTGAGAGTGCATTTGGGTTGGATGTGATTTAAAAAAAATATACTATTGTTTTACTATTAATACAGCTTTGATGTTAGTGTAATTATAGGACTGTCAAAGCACCATTACTTATTCATTAATCTTCTTCAAGTTGTTCCTCATTGATAATTGGGTATTATTCCTTTGTAGAGTGGTGTTGGAGCTTGGCAGTGTTGTATGACTCACTTATTTTAAGATGACACTGGGAGATGACCAAGGGAATAGCTGTATATTTTAGGCTGAATGACGTTCAAAGACCACAGTTTGGTGAACTAGACAGATCTGGTTTCAAGTCTTAGTTTTGCCACTTATTAGCTGTGTGAAACTTAGAAACATATTTAACTCCTCTGAAACCTCAAGTTCTTTATACATAGATATCAGTAGATTGCTGAGATGATCGAGATAAAGCTTGCCAAGTTCTTGTTGCCATGTAGTAAACATTCAACTAATGCAAATTCTCTTTTCTTCCATGTTTTTAAAAAGTTTGACAGTTTAAAAGATTGTTTGAATATTTGAAGTAAAATGCAAGTTTGTTTTCCTATCAGTTTGCAGTAATATGAAAACTCTGCACTTGGGTAAAAATCGTGCTTTCTGCATCTTGGGGAGAAATCGTGGTAAGCGCACTGGATACTAGATAATATGTTGTTCTCATATGTTTTATTTAGTTGTATAAACATATAGGAAAATGTAGGCATAAAATCTAGTTATTTCAAAAAGCTTCAAAATTCTGTGAAATAAAAATTACTCTGTAATTTATCACAAGTTAAAATCAATTTGAGGAAAATATAGTTTCTATCAAATAATATATCATCAATTTGAGGAGATTATAAAACTACAGTATGTTATTGAGGTAAAATCCTATTAGATGACCAGTATTGTCGTGTTTCTGAGGTTAATTGGTTTCATTCAGTTATAGGTTATGAACGGTCCCACTTGAATAATCCACCAAGCTATTAGGCAGAAAGACTAATAGTTCACAGGACTAATTGACCCTGTCAGTATAATAGAAACACTTAGAAATAAAATTTTCTTAGCCAACAACATTGCAAATGAAAACCCCAGAAGAAACTGTTATGTCCTGTAACTGTTCTGGAATGCTATGATTCAGTTAGCAGACTGGGTGGAGGTGGGTCATGGTGGGCTGGAATTGGGGAAGGAAATGTAAAGCATAGGAGAAGGTTTTTGGCGGGAAATAAGTCAGGCAAAATTTTACAAGGAAACATATCTTTGAAATGATTTAAACTATCTCGAATCCCTAAAAGTAGTGTCTTTGAATCTCTGCAAAAGTACTGTCTAAGGTTTTTTTTAACCCTTGTTCTGTATCTCAAACCTTTTTGTATGTAGCAGTCATTGGTAGTCATTATTGCAGTGAGCTCTTTTTTGAAAGGTAAGAAAGGAAAAGGAATTTTATCTTGAAACTCATTTTAGATAATATGGGTCCTCAGAATAATCTGAGAATTTGTGCTGTAACAACAGCCTTCATTTGTAGTGCCGTAAAAGCATGATAACATTCCTGTTACATTTTCTTTTGTAAAAGATATCTTTTACATTGTCAGAAAACAACAGATTGTAAATGGGCTTCAAAAATAGTAATAAAAAAGATTTATAATGGGAAGAATTGATGGTATATTTCACCTAGAGTAAGAAAGACAATGTGTAATAAGGGATTTTGCGGTTTTACAGCTCAGTGCATGTGTTTGAAAGCTGTTCTCTCAGCAACGTGGGTGGCAGGTTATGCTACCATATAATGTATTGTAGTTGGCTCTCCACACTTGTCAGGGTTAGTGTTCAACCATTCGGAAAATTTTCCCATTGTTCTATCATGTGAACCAAGACTAGTGTTGAATTCCCAATAACTTACAAAAAAAGGTTTAATTAGAAAGTTTGAAATTTGATTACTTCATATTGTTTTGATACAATACTATATATTTTAGTACTTTTGTTACTGAGTCAAAAAGATGTACCAAAAT
Source organism: Hystrix cristata (assembly GCA_004026905.1). NCBI lineage: Eukaryota > Metazoa > Chordata > Mammalia > Rodentia > Hystricidae > Hystrix > Hystrix cristata. Next base: position 5,205 of record PVJO010002557.1, read on the forward strand.
CAAAATATCTTATTTTTAATAGATTTTACAGAATTTTCTATATTGAATTCCATCCTTTCTTTGTATTAGCACTCTATTTCCATCTTAAGCATTTTGCTTTAGATGGACCATAGCTCTTGGCAGCTAGTGCATTTTTAGCAAATAATACTGTTCCTAGTAAGAGTTGCAGAGGGGAAAAAAAAAAACTTTGTGTGAGGTCCTTGTAAACTGAACCTTTGGAACATTACTTTATCCCCCCCTTCGTGCTTCTTCTCTATTTGTGTAATGGTTATAAATTACATCGTTTGAAAAGAAGAATTAAAAACATTTATTTTGTTATTTTTGTAATTTTTTCATTACCTGTTATTTTAAAGATACACAGAGAAATAAGCAATTATGGTATTGAAATTCCATTGTGCCAGCACCTCCAGAGCATAATCCAAAAAAAAACAGAAAACCGCCTGCTGGGTTGTCTGCAGTATGCTTGTGTGAACATCAGTGTCTGCTGTTCACACATCATTTTTTCTACTGAACGTTCCTTTTGGAAGAAAGACTCTATGTTTTCTGAGTGTAGTCAAACACTTGTTGGTCCTTATATTTTCAGTTTGTGAGTGTTTCTATTTGCAGGATAAGTTGTCATGGATGTATGTTATACTGTTGTTATTGGCACTTCAAAAAGTAGAAAAAAATAATGAAAATTTTGAAATGAAACTAGTATTAAAAGTTAAATAATGAGCATTTGTTGAAGATATGTTGTGAAGGACTGATTTCAGTATTACTTTTTGCCCTTAAAAATTTATTTTATTTATAAAATGAAGTACATCTTGACTAGTTGGACATCAAAAATGTCATAAATTTCCTGTATCTCACTGGAAATTCAGGTTCTTACATATTTTGATTTCTTCACAATATTGTTTTCAGTTAGTCAGGTTTTTCAGCTGAGCCTACATAATTGCTTCCTAATCAAGGACTACACAGGGAAGTATATTTGTAACCCTCAGCATAATTTCTCATTTTTAATCTTATTCACGTCATTCATTTTTACTCCTATTATGCTTCTAAGTATCATATTAGACACAGGGAACAAATTTACAAATTGCTGTGTATTGACAGTCTCAGCCTTCATTCAGAGTCAAAAAACATCCAAAGCAGAAATCAATTACCAGATAATTGATTCAGGTTTAAATTTGGTAAAATGGAAGTTCTGGTGTATAGTCTCCTGCAAGGTTTATTGGAGTTATTCAACATTTTTTTTTCTTACAAATTTTCTGTGTAGAAGTTAATAAAATAATAAATATGCACATCTTTGCTGAAACTTGATTTTTGCCATTTTGACTGTTTTTCATAAAGAAATAATTTTAGGTTTATTTGCATTTGAGTTCATCAATCAAACTGCACCTTTATGTTTCATAATAGTTATATGTATCTTTTAATTGTTTCTTCTGATTATTAGAATGAGATTACTGCATATTGAGGACCAGTTACAAAATTTTAGACAACAGGTCTGGTAGACAAGACTGATTGCTAATCTCATGTTCTTCTGGATTTATTTCTTATTAATTGTCCTTAACCTTTTTTTTTTTTTTTTTGGTTGTTCACAGGATGGAAAAGATTGCCATCTAAACAAAATATATCTTACATATGGCTTCTGGAATGGGAAATAAAAGCACCAAGTCCTTAACATAAGTTTTATAAGGGCCTAAGGGGCCTCAGTTTCCTGATTGCCAGGAAGCCTAATTGCTCATAGGGGCAACCTAGCACACTGCCATTTCTCCCCTGGGCTGTTTGTTGGTGCTTGTGAATAGGACAAAAATGCCATTGCTTTTTCTACCTCGTTGTCACTGATGGCAGTTTTAGGAAACAAGTTAGCATTTTTCTCAAAATAATGGTAATTCGTGTAAAGATAAGGTCAAACTTCGTGATATCTGAGCTGCAAGTGGTAGAGTTAGTTCAATGCTTTTAAAATGGATGTGAAAAAAAAAGGATGTGAAATAAAATTTGTTACGTCTGTACTTCAAAATATTTATTTTGTATAATATCACCTCATTTGTAGATATTCTAGATTTGGCTTAATACTTTTGAAAGTAAATTATGAGGTAATAGGGTTTTTTTTGGACATTATTTACTTTTATAAATAGAATCTGTCACATATTCATTATGGGAACAATGGAAATCAGAGATCTTACAAGCGAGTGTGTGTGTGTGTGTGTGTGTGTGTGTGTGTGTGTGAGCTATTTCAGTTGTTTTGAAAACCTGTTATGCAGAACACTTAGAGATATTTTCATTTAAATTTGAAAACCAGAGATGTCTGTTTTGGTTTTTCTTCTGCCTAGATTTGTAACAAGAACTTTATTTGTTATCATGGTCATGCTTTATTTCTGTGCATAGTAACTGACATCAAACAATGAATATTGTAAGATATTCACACAGTTGAGTTAGTTTCTTCCTTTTTCCCCAGTCTTTAAATTTTTACCTCTGTTTAAAGCATATATAAGAATACAGCTTTTCGGGTTGTCAATATTTATTTCACTTGTACTCATCTCAGAATATGCTATTATATTATTTTCATTCCAGGCAAGCATACCTTAAAAATACCCTGTTACTTTTGTGATGTTCAGATGTTTCTCAGGGAAATTTCTTTGAAATACTGGCTTCTGTCCTTCAGCAGCTAAGTGATGCTCAGGCTAATTATAAGACCTCTGAGAACTTCAGAGTCTGCAGCTATACATTAGAGATGTGGTATTAAGATGATTGAAATAAATGCATATTAAATGCCTGGTATATAGCAGCAGTTCAGTGGATGGTAGTTTAAAGGTGCCAGACACTGAAAACTGGTAATGTTTTTTATAAACTTTAGAAATAACTAGTATGCTTTTCTATATAATCTCATGAAATTGTGAATTTTTATTCCATGTAACTATTGGATATACATGTATTTCTTTGAGTTGATAAGGATTTGAGAGCTCAAGCTTTGGAGTCATCTGTAGGTTTTTGAATTCCTATTACACCCCTTAACCCTGGTGTTGGAAAGGTAGCCTCTCTGTGCCTTAGATTTCTTGCATCCAAAATGAAGATTAATATAGTGTTCCTCAGGGCTGTTGCAAGGTTGAAATAAACCAATGCATGTAAAATTCTTAAGACAATGCCTGGCACAGACTAAATGTTCCAAAAGTGTTAGTCATTGTTAATATCATTATCTTACAGAGAAAGAAAAAAATCGTAAAGTAAGAAACTTTAATGGAGTCGACCTTAGTTCATGGATGTTTCCATCATCCACTCCTAAATTATTCTTGCTACCTTTTTTCCTAGTACCCTTCCAAGTTTCGTAGTCTCATAAAGCATATTTAAGTTTATATTGTGGTTAGAATTATGCTTTTTAGTCATTACATCTAAAGAATTGTGATATCGTTGTAGTAACAGTCTCTCAGTTGATTGAGTATGGAATTTTAGTTCAAAAGTATTTTTTCTCAGAATTTTAAATACATTCTGTACTGCCTCATAGTTTTTACTATAGATGTTGAAAAATATAATGCCACTTTTGATTCCTGATGCTTTATATGTGACTTGGTTTTCTTTCTTAGAAAAAGTGTCTCTTGATCAAAGTATGTGTTGTGTTTCTTACCTGTTCCTTATATGTCTTGCTTTAGCTTTTTAACAGTCCTTTTAAAGGCAACTTGATAATGAAGTGACCTTTTAAAGGTTTTATTGCTATTCAGAACATATTTTTAAAAAGTAATTAGGTCTTCATGTATCTTTCTGCTTCAATTGAATTTTTAAATAAGCAATTATTTGCTTAATAGTTAAGTGATTTATATAAAAAGCATTTCATACTCATTCTTTGCCATCTTAAATAACTGATTCTCTTATCTTCATCAATGCTCATGGCTTAAAATCAAGTGGGAGGTTATTACGCAGCCTGTTTCCTTAGATATATTACTAATGTGTTTATTTAAATACTAGTCTTAACCTTCCCTTGTTTTGAATATTTACTTCCTGTTAAAATTTATGGTGGTAAGACAGAACTAGAAAAAAGTTCTAAAATTCATATGGAATAAGAAAAGACTAAGAATAATCAAAGCAATCCTGAACAAAAAAAGCAATGCTGGAGGCATCACAACATCAGATTTCAGGTTAGATTACAAAGCTATAATAAAAAATGTAAAATGGGCTGGTACAAAAACAGACATGTAGATTAGAAAACACAAAAATAACCTATGAACAAAAGAAAATTTTTGCTAGTCACTCCTCTGATAGAGCACTATTATCCAGAATATATTAAAAAACTCAAAAAATTAGACCCCCAAGATAAAAGACTCAATCAAAAATGGGAAACCAAAATGAATAGGTACCTCTCAAAAGTAGTACTGGTGACCAATAGGTACATGAAAAGCATGTTCATCGTCTTTGTCCATTAGAGAAATGCAAATCAAAGCAACACTGAGATTCCATCTTACTCCATCAAGAACTCAAAATACAACGAATGCTGGTTTGGATGTGAGAAAAAAGAAACCCTCCTTCGTTGGTGGGAATGTAAATGTACAACCACTATGGAAATCAGTATGGAAATTCCTCAAAAAGCTGAAAATAGAAATAGCATTTGACCTAGCTATACCTTTCCTGGGAAACTTACGAAAAAAAGACATCAAATTGCAATGGTACATGCATACCCATATTTGTAGTGGCACAGTGTACAATAGCCCTGGAAACAGTCTGGATGTCCATCCAGATGAATGGATAAAGGAAATGTGCAGTGGAATATTATTTAGCCATAAAGGATAATGAAATCATGTTCTTTCAGGAAAATGTATGAAATTTGAAATCATCTGAAGCCAGACTCGGAAAGTTAAATACTGCATATTTTCTTTTGGGAAACCTAAAATAGAAATAAACAAATGAGTAAAGAAGAGATGATAACAAGGTAGAAGGTAAACTTTTGGAGATGGAGAAGGGACCCAGGGAGAGGAAAAAAAGAGGGGATAGGAGATAGAAAATGATCAAGATATGTTATATTCATGTACCAGTTAATTCCCTAAAATGAACATCAGTGTTCCTTTACAAACACATTCTAATGAAAATATAAAACAAATTTATGGTGATAGAATGATAATGTACTGTTTCCATTTGTGGTACCTTAAAAATTAATCATGTACGTAAAACATATAAATCTGCATATATTTGCATAATGGTTTGTCAAACTTACTGTACATATAAATTTTATTTCATTTTTTGTTTTGAAATTTTAATTTATTGCTTGTTTCACAGCAAATGATAATAATGTTACCTGGAATATCAAGCACTGGGAAAAAGCTAAGCCTCAAGTACATGCATGTATAGGTTTTCTGTGATAGGTTCTGTTGTGTGCTTAGTGTTTCTTGCTGACATCCATGAAACACGCGCATGCACACATACACACACACATACACAGGAGTGTATATAACCTATTTAGTGTAAGAAATAGAACATTATAAATGTCACAGTACTGGGAATATACCTTCTTCCTTTTCCTTCCTTATCATAGTCCTTTTCCTGTCTTTCAGAGATACTTACTACTCTTTTTATAACACTCTCCTTGGTTGTCTGTATTATTCAGTTTTCCTGTTGGTGGACACCTACCCAACACTAACAACCTAAAGGAGGAAGGGTTTAGTTTGGCTCATATTTTAAGGGAACTGAGTCCTAGTAAGCTCGGTCCAAGGTAGAAACTTCATGGCAGAATGGCATGAAGCAGCAAAGCTGCTTAGTTCTTGGAGACTGGGAAACAGAACAGGGAACAGTGTCAGAGAGGAGGAGGCAAGGGACCAGACATAGACTCCAGGCCCACACCTCTGTGACCCACCTAGACACACCTAGAAGTGTGCTCTATTAGTCTACCAGGTAGGTCTTAAAGCAAGTCAAGTTTTGTTTTTTTGGATGCTGGGGATCAAACTCAGGATCTTGCACTTGCTAGGCAAGCACTCTGACCACTCAGCTAAATCCCCAGCCCCCTAAAGCAAGTCAGGTTGATGCAGTCAGGCTCACCTATCACATCCCACCCCTTGTCAACTTGATACCCAAACACATCTCCTTAAACCATACTTAGTTCCCAAATAAGCAGCTCATAATTCTACCTAACATAATTACAGCTATCTTGCATACAACCCAAACCACAATAATTCGTCTCCCAAAGTCTCAATGGTTCCAGCATTTTTTGAAATTCCAAGTCAAAGTCTCTTCAGAAGGCTCAAGGCAAACTCTTAGTTTTGAATTTCTATAAAAGTAAAAAACAAGTTAATGAACCCAAACGTCCAATGTCACAGGTAAACATTCTTATTCCAAAAGGTACAAATAAGGGACTAGAAAAGAATAGGACCAAAACATAACAGAAACCCATCAAGGCAAACATTAAATCCTGTAGCTTCATCCAGTCCAACATCCAGGGTATGTGGCAGTGAGATGTGAGTTCCATAGAAGCCTGCCTCTATGGCTTTGCTGGTCGCAGCCCATATGGCCTCTCTTGGGCTGGCTCCACTCACAACCTACAGCTTTTCTCAGCAGATGTTTCACATTCCTGGCATGTCTGATTTCATGGTGTCGCCACTGCATCATCAGCTACATTACCACAGTTTCATGTGCTGCCCCATCAAGGGCTCCTTACCTAGCCTTCCAAGCCTTCCTTTGAAATCTTAATGGAAGCTTCTCTGACTCCGCAACTCTTAAATTCTACATGTAGGTAAAACCAGCATCAGATGGATGATGCTAAGGTCTGCTGTCAGTGGGAGCAGTAGCCAGGCCCCCTTGAACCATGACTGCAGTGGGCTCTGAGTGCCTGAATGGCTGAGAACAATGAAATGAGTCCTGGGGAACCAATTCCCTAGGCAGGCCTTGTGACTCTTTTCCCAAATGAAAGGTTTATACTTTTTGCACTCGTAAGTCTGTAATAGGTAGGGCCTTTCTTTCTTTGTCTCCCCTTCCTTCCTTCCTTCCTTCCTTCCTTCCTTCCTTCCTTCCTTCTTTCCTTTTTCTTTTCTTTTCTTTTTTTTGAGATAGTTTCTTGCTATGTAGTTCAGGCCAGCTTTGAACTCAGTATGTAGCCAAGGCTGGCCTCGAACTCGTGGCAATCCTCCTGCCTCATTCTCCTGAGTGCTGGGACCTATAGGCACTTGCCACCATGCCTGGCTAGGTGGGGTCATTCTAGTTTCTGATGTGCCCTTCTTATCCATGTACAAATTACTTGGTTTCTTCTTAGTGGCACTAATCTTTTCAGCAACCATACTTCCTCTGGCCTGTTTTACACATGATTCCCTTAGGGCCAAAATTTAAGTTTTTCAGGTTTCCCTGCTCTGCATTTTCCCCCAATTCTCACCATGTGGGTATACATATCTATATTTAAAGACATGATCTAATGATGTCCTACTGTAAAACATAAATTTAGCTCTGTATAAATCCATTTCTTCTTTGTTATACATCTTTTTTGTTCATTTTTCTAGGATAGATTTTGGATTTGCTGAAATCATTAAGCACATTTTCATTATGACCACATATGTTTTGCTTATTACTGAGTCATATCATGTCCTTCCTCATATTGCTTTTAAGGCATCATTTTGCTTTTCTGGTGTCAATAGTTGCCTCTTTTTTCCCTTAATTTTTAAAATGCTGTATATCAGTATATCACCAAATTCTCTGACAGAGAATACCTCTTGACACAACCATACGTTCTCTCTCAGTCCCACATGGTTTTCCTGGAAACACCCTTCCTGGACCTCTGTCCAGCCACTGTCAGTGGAGCAGAGCACTGGGTATTTGTGTGGAGGCAAGAAGCTATATAATAAAAATTTGTTACAGGAATTTTACCTTACTCAAGTAGGAGCTGGTTAAATATATTCTGAAGGCCGCCATTTTCATTTCAGATGAGAAACATGAGCTTGAAGTCCACAGGACAAGAAGTTGGAAGGTGAAGATTTGTGTAGGATAGTGGAGAGCAAAGATAGTCTAGAGCCCATAAGCATGCGCTAACACTGTGGAGACAAACTGCAATAATTTCTCACTGTCTCTTACCTTGTAGGTGTCCTACAGAAGCAGCTGATGCCATTTATCTAGACAAAATAAACATCTACCTGGTCCAGGAGTTAGAGAGGCTGCAGGGGGAACCAGGGGAAGGAGGGTGGCCACAGGCCCGGCTGCTGCCCCACAACAATGAAGTGAACCAGTGGATAGTGGGAATATATGTGATCTACAAAAGCACCTACTCTGAGTGTAAAAAACAAAGTACCTGCCACTTCACTTCTTGCATGAAAATACTTCTTGTGTCCCACTCCCAAGATATGTATGGGGGAAGGAAATCCTGGGAAATGTCCTTCAGATTAGTCATGTTGACACATTACAAAGTCACAACAGTTGGCCATGAGAATGTTTCTCTTAGATCTCTCTGACCACAAGGAGGAACTGGCCCCACCAACTGCTCTCTGAAATCGATCACTGTGTTTCTGCCACGGCCATGCCTCCCACATTCTGCCCACAGACAGTGGCGGAGCATGGCAGTGATCCGTTCCAAGTTAATGCTAAGTCATCTGACGTGCAGCCAGGCTGAACTTTGTGTAGAACTGTACTGCAGCGTCCACAAGTCCCCATAGTGTTCCTTCTTTTGTTCCTTCTCTCCCTCAGGTTAGACCTGTGTGGTTGTTGGACAGCTCTTCCAGCCTCACCTGGCTCCCTCTTCTTTTCTTTCCCAGACCTTTCCCCTGATACATTTCTTGTATTTCTAATCCTATCTTTGTGTCTGCTTTTCAGACTAGCACAGCTGCCTTCAGCCATCTTCCCTCAGAATCTTCTGGGAATTTCCGCCACCTTTTTGGAGGATAGATCCCTTGTTTCTAGATTCTAAGTCTTCATGTTTTTTGTTTTACTTCTTTTTTTTTTTTTTTTTTGGTGGAATGCAGCCTCCATATGGGAGGTAAATTGTTGAAACCATGTATGACCAAAGCTTTATTTTAATCTCACCCTTGAGGGATGATTTGGCTGGGTATGGAATTTTAGTTTGGAAATAATTTTCTCTCAGAATTTTAAACACATTCTCCATTGCTTCATAGTTTCAGTGTAAATGTTGTGAAATACAATGCCATTTTTAAGTTCTGAGGCTTTGCATGTCACCTGTTTTTCTCTCTAGAAGTTTTTATAATCTCTTAATCCTTGATACTCCAAAATTTCATGACATTGTACCTTATTGTTTATGTGTTTCCCTCATTGTTTTGGGTACTTAGTGGTTCTCATCAGTTCAGGGATACCCAGCCTTTAGCCTTTAGTCCTGAGTATCATTTTTGTGTTCTTTGGTAGTTTTCCTCAGTTTCTTAATTTTTTTTGTTTGAATTCATACTTGTTAGCTTCTGCATTAAGCCACTAGTTTTCTTATTTTTTCTCCTTTTGGGTAAGAAATTCATTTAACTTTCATTTTGCTCTCATATTTTTAAATTTTCAAGACCTCTTTTTGTTGCTTGGCCTTTTTTAAAAGTAGCATTCTGTTTTTATTTCATGGATACAATATGTTATATCATTGGGAATATTAATTATAGTTTGCTTTAGTTTTTAAATTTCTTATATTTCCTTCGCTACTTTACCTTGAACTTCCTATTTTGTTTTTGCTACCATGTATGTGCCTTTGTTTGTTTGTTTGTTTGTTTTGGTTTGGTTTTTTTTGAGACAGGGTCTCACTATGCAGTTCAGGCTGGTCTTGGGCTCACTATGTAGCTCAGGCTGCCCTCAAACTCATGGCACTCTTGGTGATCCTCCTGCCTCAGCCTCCCAAGGGCTGGGATTACAGACGTGTGCCACTATGCCTGGCTTGTATGTGTCTTTTGTTTTATTTTGTTTTGTTTTTTACATGACTGGAGCTCCTTGGCTATTTCTTGTGTTTAAGAATGAAACCCAAACAGTTTGGAACAGTTTGGGCTCATGGCAGAGTTTCTTGGTGGGCCTTCCTGTGGCACGACCAAGTTAGAACCTGCATCTCCTTTATCTTCTCGGTGAGGCCTAGTCTGGCCACCTCAGTTAAAAGTGCACACACCAGTCCTGAGTATTTCTGCTCTATCTTTTCCGGCTCTGTTTTTCTCCCATAGCACTTTTAGGACCTCATATGTTAGGTAATCACACTTATTTATATTTGTTTACTTTTGGTCTTTTCTCACTATGCAGAAGTACCACCTACGTGAGAACAGATTTTATTGTTTTTATTTTTTATTGATATGCTTCAACCAACTAGAGATAGAACCCAGGACAAAATGGACATTCAGTCAGTAATTGTTAAATTGAGGAATTACATATACCATCATCTGTCTATAGGTCTTATAGACTTCTCATTTTGCCAAAATGGCTGGTTTGCTCCAGGGTAGAAATGGCATGGCCGAAGGGTTGGGCAGAGGAAAGCTGCTCAACAAACTTTAGCCAGGAAGCAGAGAGAGAGAGAGAAGGAAGATCACCAGTGAGAGATATACCCTCCAAAGACATGCCTCCATTTACCCACTTTCTCTAATTGTGCCCCACCTCCTAACAACACATTCAGCTGTGAACTCATCACCGCTCTTGAGTGTAGCCCCCATGATCCAGTCACCTTCCGAAAGCCTCTCCTCTGAACACATGAAACTTTAAGAGGACATTTTAGGTCTAAATCATAATAAAAAGAATATATATTCAGTCTACTACTTTTCAAAACACTTGTTACTTATATTAGCCAAAGCTATTTGGATACCACTTAGTGATTAAATATATTTACTGAACATGAAATACATTAATTTCCAGTAACTTGATGATTATTTCTTTTCTTACTGAATCCATCACTGTTTCAAGTTCCTGCTACATTGTAGGTGAACTTTTTTTTAACTGAACACATTTTATTCCTGGACTAAGGGCATTTTAATACATTGTGTGGAAAGTTTAAAGACAAAAGCACTTTGTATGTGGTTTTGTGCTTGTAAGTTTTCTAGTAATTAGAGATTTACAAAAAGGCATAGATCTAATTGCAATGTGAAGTTTAGGGGTTAGGGATTGGAAGAGGAGGCAAACTATTGAGTACAGTCATTTACATGAAATCTAGTGAGTACTAGATTTTTTGAAACAAAAGCACAAAATCGTGGTAGTTACCAAACTTTAGACTTTACAGGGAAATTCATTAGGGTCACCTAGGTCTCATAACAGACTAAAAGTGCTGTAATCATTCTTACATTTATAAGTATAAAAGTAATTTCACTAACCTAGAGAATATCCAAGATGCTTCCATTTAAATAATGGATATGAGTAATACCTATTTGCCAGTTCTTGATCTTTGGGATATTTCCAGAATCTGCTTCTGGTACAGTATAAAAATTTTTTTTAATTATTGCAGATTTTATGATTCAATGCAGTGAGACAAATTAGTGTTCGAAATAATGCTGAAGAGATAAGCAAAGGCCAAATTATGGAGGACTTTGTTAGGTATGTTAAAGGTTGTGGATTTAGTCTCATTGTAATAAGAAACTTAAGAAAGGTATTTCAAGTTTACATTTTTATCAAATGACTCTGGCTGCGTAAGTGAAGCTTAAACTGGAGAAGATAGAAGTGCCTGTGGCAAGACTAGTTAAGCGATCATTAATAATCTGAGGTGTCAAACGTTGTTGGTTACCTATGCAACATTCCCCCTCCGTCTCTCTTCCCGGCTAGTGAAGACTACTTTGCACAGTAAGAACAAAAGGTGGCAGATACTCTGTTTTCATCCTTCATTTCAGTTACTGCAAAGGCATATATATGATCCAGATGTAACCAGTGGGAAATCTGATAGCTTCTTGAAAATACTTTCCTTTGAAATTAAAGGACCTCATTGTGTGAGAACATGCTTGTCACTACTACAGGTGTCAGAGTCACAGAGCATGACAGAGCATGATCAGGCAAAAAGGTCTAGATCTTGGAGGAGGAGGAGGAAGGGGGGAGGGGAGGGAGATGGGGAAGGAGGGGGGGAGGGAGAAGAGGAGGAGCTTCACTTTTATATTGATTCAGAAAAGTCCACATGGACAGTTCTTGAGTCTTCAGAAATTGAACACATTTATGTAACCTGCAGCCAGGTAAAAATCAGAAAACTGTGCTTCCTTATGCTTCCTGAAGGCTAGCCAGTATTCCTTAGATAGTATAGATTACTATTATTTTTTTTCTTTGCCTTTTTAAACTTCATAAAGATGGAATCATGTTATACATACTCTTTTGTTTCTAACTTTTGATTCAACATTATGTTTGTGATAGTCACCAACATAGTTGGGTAGTTAGAGATTGTTTATCCTCCTTGCTATATAGTCCATATTGTGAATATACTGTAATTTATATAAATAAATTTGGCCATACCATTTGGCAGTCTGTGTGTATTAAGATAGTTTAGTTATAGGTAGTATTTGTTTGCCACAAATGATCCCATCTTCTTGACTTTAAAGGAGACATTAAAAAGTTAAAAAAAATTTATTAGTACGTGTTTGCAATTCATGCAGTTTACAGATATCTTGGACAGTGGTTACATGTGCATACCACAGATTTCTTTTTTTTTTTTTTAATCCCTTTCCCCATCCCTCCCCTTTCCTCCCTCTTCCTCCAATTATTCCTTGTCCCATTTTTCATTCCTGTTGATACTGATCTCAGCTCATGTTCTCGTATATGATGTTTACATTAATTGAGGTTATTAGGTTCCTTTACATGGCATATCTTTATTCTACTTATTTCCCCTTCCCTTCCTTCTCATCCTTCACACTTTTTCTCTTGGACCACTTCCTATTTCAAGAGATCCATCTCTTAGTCTCCTTTTATCCATCCTTCATTATTCTCTTTGCTCATATTTTGCCTCACTCAAATGAGAGATACCATATAGTATTTAAGCTTGTGTGTTTGGTTTATTTCACTCAACATTATATTTTCCAGGTGCATCCATTTTCTTACAGATGTCTGAAATCTGTCATTTTTTATAGCTGAGTAGTATTCCATTATAGATATCACATTTTCTTTAGCCAGTCATCTGTTGATGGGTATATAGGCTGTTTCCAGGATTTAGCTATTAAGAGTTGTGCTGCTATAAACATTGGTGTGCATGTATCACTGTAGTATGATATTTTAAGCTCTATGGGGAAGATACCTAGCAGGAGGATTGCTGGGTTGTATGGAATTTCTAATTTCAGTTCTTTGAGAAATCTTCATACTGATTTCCATAATAGTTGTATTAGTTTACATTCCCACCAACATGAAGGAGGGTTCCCTTTTCACCACACCTCATCAGCATTTATTTTTGTTCAATTTCTTAATGATTACCATTCTTTTTGGAATAAGATGGAATCTTAGTGTTGTTTTAATTTGCATTCGTCTAATGGCAAGAGATGTTGAGCATTTCTTATATTGTGGACCATTTGTGTTTCTTCCTCTGTGAAGTGTCTGTTCATTTCTTTTGCTCATGTCTTAACTGGATCTTTAATTTTAGGGGGTTTAATTTTTTTGAGTTCTTTGTATGTTCTAGATGTTAGTCCTCTGAGGAGTACCTGGCAAAAAATTTTTCCCATTCTGAAGATTGTTTCTTCACTCCACTGATTGATTCTTTTGCAGGAGCCTTTGAGTTTAATATAATCTTATTTGTTGATTCTTGCCATTATTTCTTGTACAGTTGATAGAGCGTGTGCTTAGGCTAGCAGGGCCTTGCATTTGTTCCTAGCAGTACAAGCAAAAAAAAAAAAAAGAAAGACAAAAGATAACAAGTGCTGGTAAAGATGTAAAGATGTAGAAAAAAGGGAACCCTTTTGCACAGTTCATGGGAATGTAAATTAGACATTATGGAATAAGTATAGAAGTTCCTCAAAAACTCCAAAATAGAACTACCATATGATCCAGCAATCCTGTTCCTGAGTTATATGTCCAAAAACAATGAAACAAGTATGTCAAAGGGACACCTAGACTCCTGTGTTTATTATAGCACTATACACAGTAGCCATGAAATGCAAACAACCAAAGAATGAAATCTTTTCATTTGCAACAACAGAGATGGAACTGGAGGCCACTATGTTAAGTGAAATAAGCCAGATGCAGAAATACAAGTACTGCATGATCTCACTCATGAAATCTAAAGAAGTCAATCCCATAGAACTGAGCCTGGAATTGTGGCTACCTGAGGCCCGAGAGAGTAAGGGAGAGAGAGGAGTGGGCAGAGGTTGATCAGTGGGCACTAAGTGGTGGTTCGATAGGAGTAAGAAGTTCTAGTGTGCTATTGCACATTGGGGTGACTATCCACTGCAACCAAAAATGAGAAGAAAGAATTTTGAATGTTTTTGCCATAGGAAGAACTAAATGTTCGAAGAGAGAAATTTAAACTGATTACACAATGTATTATACAAGTATCAAAACATCATGTGATACCCCATTAATACGTATAATTCTTATGTTTTTATGTATCAGTTAAAAAATAACTTTAATTTAAAAACAAGAATTATGTTCTGATTCATGTTTTCAAGACCTCTGAGCCTGTGAAGGATCTGTATACTCACTGTTAAGACGCCTTTAAAGCACCTTAGAAAAAATGTAACTGGAAAGTTGACCATTTGGTAAAGTGCTCACATCCCTGGAAGAGCTTAGTGGAGAAGGCATCTTTTAAGAATCAGATTCTGGTTCATGTTTTCAAGGTCTATGTGACGTGCCTATAGAGGACTTACATGCTCATTGTTTAGCCTTTGTAAATCACCTTGGAAAAAGGAGAATTAACTAGAGCGTTGCAGGGCTAATAATAATAAAAATAGTGATAATATCATTTTCTTAAGGGAATGGTTAAAATTCTATAAAGTGCCTTTATAGTTCAAGTGCTTTCATTATTTATGTAACTTTTGATTTAAAAATTTATTGAATACTTGCTATGTGTCAGATATTATGCTTGCTTCTTTATATACACTGTTTCATTTGTTCTTTTCAGTATCCATATAGAGTAGCTGATAATCTCATTTTTGGAATGTTATTAAAATGCATTATAATTATATAATGCAAACTTATAATGACTAGATAATATGCCTAAGCTCAAATGGTTGATAATACGTAGAACTTGCATTCAACCTGTTTAGTTGACAAAAGGGCTGGTATTCTTCATTTAATAACAGTTTTTATTTTCGAATACAGAAAACTAGAAATATGCGTTGTTGCTTTTGTTATCAGCAATAGCAGCGTTTCACTGTTATTTTGAACACTGGCTATTTTGTTTGTATAGACAACCTGTTATAAATATGAGATATTTATAAAATTAGATTTTTTAACCTGTGCAAAAATGCTTCACATTTCTAAAGCCTGCTGAAACATGTGCTTTCTTTCTATTTTATCTAATACAATTTTCTGTATGCACTATGACTCATGCATCTGTTTTTATTTTATCTAATGGGACTTGTGTAAGGTGCTTAGTAACTATAAAAGTAGACCAGTAAAAGTGCCCAGCATGGTTATTATCATGGTGTCATTCTCTCAGTGAACAAAATATTAATTATAATTTAATTTTAGAATGCATTCATTATTATACATTATATTCATTGGGCGAAAGCATAATCTAACTTTCTTTTCTTGTCAGCAACTTGAATTGGTGGAACCAAGTGGCTGGATTCATGTTCCCTTAACTGATAATCATAAGAAGCCAACTCGAACATTCATGATACAGATTGCTGTTCTAGCCAATCACCAAAATGGAAGAGACACCCACATGAGACAAATTAAAATCTATACGCCAGTGGAAGAGAGCTCTATTGGTAAATTTCCTAGGTGTACAACTATAGATTTTATGATGTATCGTTCAATAAGGTGACTTTAAAATGGAGTAAAAGTGATTAAACATGTTATTTTATCATGTCATTACATATTGATATCCTCTGATATGAAGATATCTTTATTAAAAAAATCAGTTATTTTGCAATTTTATATATGCTTAGAAGTATTTTAATTTTGATAAATAAATCAATTTTGGGTGATATTGTCTCTACTTTCTTTAACATGTGATAAAGCTCACATATTTTATATTACTGAAGGAAATTTGAAACCAATCATATTTTCTTGTATCGGAAGAAAACTAGTTGAACTGGAAATTTCAAGATGTACACAGAGTTTATTATTTTTTTTTAGTTTTTATTTTTTATATGTACATGTTTGTAGTACATAATTATTACATTCCTCGTGGGAGTTGCTATATGTATGTAACACACCTTAATTCTTTTTTTCATCTACTTCCCCTCATCTCCCTCCCTTTTCCATCCGGTCCTCTTTCCTTTTGCAAAAGATCTGTTTTCCTTTTTCCTATTATCTAGCTTTTATTTTGCTCTTTATTTTTATGTCGTGTTTATTTTTTTTTTAACATATGTCTGTATTCAGTATTTCAGTAAAATTCAAGATATTCTGAAATACAAGGCTTTTGAAATAATCAGCTCTTAACATTAATTTGTGGATGTGTATAAATCAGTACATTATTGTACTTTTCTTACTGTCATTAAATTATTACAGTTAAACAACGTGGAAAAATATGTGTTATGACAAATAGGTCTATAAAAATAAAAATATTGGGAGGCTGAGATGATTTGGATCTTTTTTAAGTACAATGGAATGTCTTAAAATTAATTTCTTGGTCTATAACTGGATAATTCCCAGTTGGTGTGTTCCCATATAATTGAAATGCATAAAGCATGATTCAACATAACAAACTTTATTTGTAATTAAATTTTGGATTTAGGTTAAATCTACTTGAGTCACAAAAGCTGGCTGACAAATCTCTTTGTAGCAGTAATGCAAATAGAAATAGTCACATATGAGAAATCTTGTTATATTTAAGCTTGTGTGTCTGATTTATTTCACATAATATTATTTTTTAAATGTTGGATCTTTAAAAATATTGGAGGTTTTCAAATTGAACTTAGCATTATGTGCCTGATAAGAACTGATCTGATTGCAGGGATATAATTAATTGTCTAATATTTACTTCCACAAAATACTTATAACCCCAGGACTATGTATATCTTGACAGTATCATGTTGGATATTGGTATATTATCTGCAGTTTATCTCAATTCTAGTAATACTTAGAGTTAGTTTCAAATTTATTTTAGCATTGCCTGTGAATAATATGTCTTGCAAAAATTTATAAATATATGAAATTATTCTTTGTAAAGATTTTAAATGAGTGGTTTAAAATCAATAGTTAATTCCATATATCTTTTCCTCCTCATATCTATTACTCTTGGGGGATGGTTGTTTAGCCACAGAACTTCCTCAGATTCACTCTTTGGAAAAGATTGCTTGGTGATTCGTGTATTGCTGTGTATGCATAGTCTGAAATAGGAAAGTTTGGAAAAATAATAGTGTGTTTGCTTTATTCTGCAGAGTACTATTCACTTGGATGCTACTGAAAAAATAGTTTCTCTTCTTCACTCATCAAAAATTTTGCTCTTCTTCCTGTGATCTCCAGGAAGAGTTTTAGTATTTTTATTTTGTTCTCTGTGGAGTAAAAAGCATGGCAGGTTATTTATTGGGTCAGCAAAAGTCTGTAGTCAAAACATACGTGAAATCACTAAATTAAATGGAGATATACATGTGGGGTGTTGGGCAGCATGGAAGGAAGGATGGAAGGAAAACTCATGAAGAGGTACTAAAGGAAACGGAGACAATTGAGGAAATGAGAATAGAAATACATACTAGGGATTGATGCTTAATGGCCTCATTAATAGCAGGGTCTTAGTTTAAGAGAAATAAATCTAGTTCTTAGAATGTATAAAAAGTTGTATTCTTAATAATGTTATGCTTATTTAAAGCTTGCTTAAAGGAAAAGGGGAGGAAAACTAACCATTATCTACATGATCCTATTATCTCCTACTACTAAGAGTTTGCTAAGAGACTCCTAAAATCAGGAGGGATGAAGAAAAATATTGAGAAAACCTGTGTGTTTTCTGCTTTTACACACTGTCCCTATTTTTCATATATAAGGTAATTAACCATCTTACTGGGCATGAGAAAATTTTGTAGCTAGGCATTATGGAAAAAATGCTTCTTATTACAAGGATAATTTTAAGTGCAGATAGACTATGTGTTACATTAACAAAGCATACTTATCTAAAGCACTTGCATTTCAGGTTTTTTGTGTAGATGGTGCTGGAGATCAAACTCAGGGCCCTCATACATGGTAAGTGTGCAACCCTACCAGTGAACTACATGGCTAACTCACATTTCATTTTTTAAAATGCATATTGTACTGAGATAAGGGTATAACTCAGTGCTATAGCACTCACTTACCATGGGTCAGATCCTGAGTTCCATCCAACCACTGGAAAAAAAGCACATTGTATATTTGACAGAAATGTATATCTAGAATATACAAAGAACTCTTACAACTCAGCAGTAAAAAGAAAAAAATCCAATTAAAAAATAAGCAAAAGATGTGAACAGTTACTTCTCCAAGTAAAATATGTGACCCAGCCATTTTATGCCCTTATGTCTGCCAGGGTAAAGAGAACATGTGTTCATATAAAAATTTATACATGGATGTTTATAGCAGCTTTATTTGTAATACAGGTTTAGTATCCTTTATTCATAATGCTTAGGCTCCAAAATGTTTTGGATTTTTGGATTTTGAAATATTTGCATATACAAAATGAGACACTTTGTGGATAAAAGCTCAAGTTTCTAAACATGAAACTCATCTATGTTTCATATTCACCTTATGCACAGGTAATTTTATACAGTATTTTTAGTGTGCCTGCATTTTGGCTGTGACCCATCACATAAGGTTAGGTGTAGAATTGTCTGTGGCATCACATTAGTGCTCAAAAAGTTTCAGATTTTGAAGCATTTCAGATTTTGGATTTTCAGAGTAGAGGTGTTCAGTGGGTACCTCAAAACTTTCTGGAAGCAACTTAAATCTGGATCAACCAAAGAATGTATAATGACATGGTATATCTATATAATGAAATACTACTCAGCAATAAAAATGATTGAACTATTTATATATGCAAAAACATAGATGAATTTAAAAAATAATTATGTTGAGAGACCATAACTGTAAATAAGGACAAAGAGGTGTAATAGATATTATATAAAAGGAGGATGGTGTGCAGAGGAGAAGAGTACTAGAAAGAAAGAAGGGGAAAAGCAGAAAGACAACAGGGGAGAGAGAGGGGAAAGGGAAAATATGGAAAATGATGAATGAACCTGCTATAAATAGGGAGGGAGGGAGGAGAGGGGAGGGGCGAGGGAGAGGGGGAGAACCAAGATTCTATACCATGTATAGGTACAGAATAAATGTAATGAATGTGACCAATGTATGTAGAATGTACCAATACATGCTCTTGGTTTAAAATAAAAATAAAATAAAAATAAAGAGAAAGAAGCTATATAGAGTACATACCTATGATTTCATTTTTCAACAAAATTCCAGAAAATACAGACATTTAAAGTGACAGAGTAGACCAGTGATTCTGTGGGATAGGTAGTAGAGAGAAAGAATGGACTGCTTTGGTGGATGATAGGAATGTTTGGTTGTAACCATTGTCCCTATAGTAACAATGGTTTCACAAATGTATACATTTGCCAAAACTCATGAAATTGAATAAATATGTATAGTTTATTATATATGAATTATATGTTAATAAAGCTGATTTAAAAATAGCTTACTGTACCTGTTTCAAGTAGGAATTGCGTAAAGGATGGTAGGTTTGAAGTATTTGTATTTCTCATTGTATGGGGCCTGAAAATAAAAAAGTAAGACTGGAAATACTGTTGTAACAGTTAATAACACAATGACAGAAAATTCACTGATTCATTTGCAAGTAAATGCTTTTTAGTATTGAACAATACTATGATTATGAGATTAAAATTTTTGCTGGGGATTTAGCTCAGCGGTTAGAGTGCTTGCCTAGCAAGCACAAGGCCTTGAGTTCAACCCTCAGCACCAAAAAAAAAAAAAAATTAAAATGTTTTATTTCCTCTGTAATCTAGGTATAAATCAGTTTATTATATAAGGAAATACTCTCACAAGAAACTATATAAAATTGTGGAATTTTACATTACACAGTAACAGTACACTAATAAATACACAACTCTAAAAGGACTTACTCATTAAACTAATTTTTTTGTGTGTGCCTAGATTTTGGCAATTGAATTAGATATAATTAGGAAACCAAGATACATCTGATGTAGAGTTTGCTTTCCAGTTGTTTGCAGTATGTACTAGGAAAATATTAGGTCTCTAACCAAATCAGAAACTAGAAAGTCTAAGATCTTTAATGGATTGAAGAGTGTAGAGGAGAAAGGATAATTTAATTCTTACTTAGGAAGATAGAGGTGAAGCTAAAGAAGACATTGAAGAAAGGTATAATTTTTGAAAGACTATTTGATGTATCAGCCAGTTTTTTCACATTTAAAGCCTATTATTGAATCCATACTATCATTGTTTTCATATGAGTAACAATTTGAGTAACATGCTTTGTATATTCAGAACCAAGTGGTGTTTTGTACATTTACTCTTTTTGAAAGTGTTCAATGATTAAAACAGAAAAATCTTGAAAGGTAATTTTATTTTTTTTTTTGAAAGGTAATTTTAGACATGCCTTCTGTTAGTCATTATAACTAGTACAGGATGAAATAGGTACATAATTTAACTTATCTATTTCTAGTGTTCTAGAAAATTGTTATTGCTATAAAATTCTTAATTAGAAAAATACACGTTTATTTTAATTGAATTCTAGGTTATTTTATCCAGGTAACTAGCTTTTTAAGGTAGAAATTTTTGTAATATATTACATTAAAACATTAGGGAATGTATGTCTTAGTTATTTTTCTTGATGCTGAGACAAAATACCCAACACCCAAAGTCAAAGGAGGAAGTGTTTCTTTAACTCATAGTCTGTAGAGGTTTCAGTTCATAGTTGGCTGGCTCCAAGGAAGAGTGGCATGGCAGAGGTGCATTGCGATGGAGAAACAGTTCACGAAAGAAAGAAGACAGCAATAGCAAACAAGCAGCCTGTGACAAGCCTCTTTCTGTCCCTTATAGCTTATGCAGGCTACCACCCTAGGGTGGATAGCACTCATACCCTGAATCCTTGTGCCCTTAATCTTAGCATTGCGCGGTGAATCAGTTCCAGCATCTCACACTCTAGATCCAGTCTCCTCTGAAAAGCCCTATCCATCTGTGATCACATGAGTCTTTGGGGGGACATCTATCTAGACACAAACCATAAGAATATAATTTATGTAATTATGGTTATATGAGAACATTCTTGCTTTGTAGATCTTTTAACCAACATTATCCTCTTTTGCCCAGATTGTTCTGGCTTTCCTGACCTTTGCTATGACTCCTTGAGGTATGGTGTTGGGAAATTTTTATTGTATAAGACTGTTTACCTACCTTCTACAAGGAAGCTCTTTGTGTGACATGGTCTGTTGTTTTCCACTGTACCTAGAAAGCCTTGCAGAGTGGAAAGTGATGAAGGAGAAAGCATTGGCAATTAGTTTATTAATTTTCCATGATAATATTTATTAACAGGAAAAATGTTAAGTCTGATTAACTGAAAAACTCCAAACCATAAATCTAAGAAATGTTTCTAACCCATGGCAATTTCATATGAGAAATTGGTTATTTTAACGCATTTAACCAATCTGTTTTTTAGTTTTATATGAAAATACCCTAACTTTATTCCACAAATATCTCCACCACCACTGTTTATTTTCTCTTTTCTGGTGAATAGAACCAACTTCCTATTTTGTAAAGAGTCAAACTTACAATTAGACTGATTTAGAATTGTTCTGCCTACTTTTATGAAACTTTTCCTGAGTGAATTTTTATTTCAGGGAATGCTGTTTTAACATTATTAAAATTGAAGTTCTAGAATTTGCCATCTCAGTCAAAATTACTAAGTTTGTAGCAATAGCTTTGCTCTGATGTAATTCAGCAATGGCCATAAGTCTAAGATGGCCATTTCTGTGCATTCGTTTTTCCAATGTTGAGTGTATATTATTGCTCTCTCCCTGTGGTCTTAGAAATAATTGTCCAAGCTGTTTTTATAGACTTTGTTTAGAGACTACCTCTCCTCTTTACACTGGCATTCACCTGTAGCTGGAGATCCAGATTTTAACAGATCAGTTCCTATTATTACTACAGAAGTATCAAAATACTGATCACTTACCGAGAAGCAAAGATCCAAAAGCCTGAAGTGGAGAGTTCACACAGCTGTTTGTTTTTCTACTCTTAGAGTTTATAAGAATCACATGTTAATGGATAGGAAGCATGAAGTCAAAGGGAGTACCCTTGGTAAAAGGAGAAATAGGTCATCAGGTATTAAGTTCTGACACAGTCAAGGTTTTACCAAAGACAATGGAAAGGAATTTTCTGTTATTAAAAGGTAGTGTCTATTTCTCTAGGGTAGCGTTCAAATAGATGCAAGTGACCTTCAAAAGTTTTCTTTCATTTTTTTTTCTAAGCTATCCAGACAGTTTTAGTACAAAATTCATCATTTCTTTCTTGAAATTTCCAGTTGTTAATTGGGTGTAATTTTGACTCTTTCATCTCCCCATACTCAGTAGCCCTAAGTCCTGCAGATTCCTTCGCCATATTAATTACCACTTTAGTTCTTTCCCTTTCACCCTGTTCTAGGTCAATTGCAGGAAGCTTCCAGCTGGACTAGTATTGGCCTCAGTTGATGCTAATATAGTTATTCAAGCAATATTCCTTCATATGGCATTCTATAAGTATCTTCCCTAGTTCCATGTTACCTATATAAATTTACCTGTATAAATGAACAGAGTCCTCTCGTGTCCCTTCAGCACCTTACATCTTTCTTCCCTTTCTGTTTTATAACTGGTGTTTCATTATTCTTAGACCTTCTGTTTTAATGGAGCAAATAAATACATTTGTCTGTTTTAAGCAAATATCTCCTTCATTTTTACTTTTTCTGTTTAATGTATAACATCAAATGGCCTGTAATGTCACTTTTTTACCAATTTATATCTCTCAAAAATCACTTGCTGGATTTACTTGCCTAAATCACTCCTTTACTTGCCTAAATTTAATTCTGTATATTTTCTTCATTCTTTTATTCTACCCTTTCAACACTTGTCTAATCTGCTAGTACTCCATTAATTTTATGTAGAAAGAATTAATAGAGAATATTAGTTTAAATATTACTGTTGAAGTCAAGAACTTAGTTTTATTATATAAGTACCACGCGCTAACTGAGCCGCTGGAGCTCCAAAAACTCAGTTTTATTTATCTTTGATATCTGCATTAGAGTTCTCCACATCTACTAAGTATACAGTAAATACTAATTTCTTTTATAAAATCTTTCATTGACAAATAATTTTCATACCCTTTTTTGTTTCCACAAAATCACCGAGTCAAGATTACATTTGGCTATGAACAATAGAAACCCCTACTATATTGATTTATTTTTTTATTTTTATCATGTATTAAAGTCTAGTGGTCCAGCAGCCTAACAATGTAGGGGCTTTCTGAGAGTTTTTAGGTCATTCATTCATGATCAAAAGGCGGTTATGGTGGCCTCAGCTATCATGATCACATTTGAGAGAGAAAGGAGAGTGACACTGACCACTCCTATGCCCTGAGGGGAAGGAAATATTTCTCCAGAAATCTCCAGCATACTTCCTATGGGTCACATAGCCACCTCCACCACAAAGAGGGAAGTGTGTCTGGGAAAGGGATTACCCAGGCAAACAAGATTGCTATTGTTGACGTGGGCAAATCACTGTTTGCTAGGAATACACACATCACCTCCCTGAAAAATAAAGTAAGATAAAATAAACTTTGTGTGTGTGTGTGCTGGGAATTGAATTCAAGGCCTTGTATTTGCTAGTCAAGTGCTCTACCACTGAGCTAATTCCCCAGCCCCTAAACTTTTTTGAAACAGAGTGACCCAGGCTGCCTTCATACTCATAAGATTCCTCCCTCAGCTTCCCTAGCACTGGCATGCATTATACCACCTGGCAAAATAGCTGTTTTGTTTTATTTTGCTATGTAGTTCAGGCTGGCCTCACACTCACTATGTAGCACAGGTTGACCTTGAACTCTCAGTGATCCTCCTGCCTCAGCCTTTTGAGTGCTGGGATTATAGGTGTGTACCACCATGCCCAGCAAAGTAACTATTTTTTATGCAAAGAAGAAAAGAGAATAGATAGGCAATGAAAAATGTCACCACATACACCTTCTTAAACCTCAGCATCCTCTGCAGCCTGGAAATAATAGCAGTATACCTTGGAGGGTTATGTGAGAAAATAAAATAAGTACTTAGCATAGTGTTTGACAAACAATAAGCGTTAAATAAAAATTAGCTGCTATTACTGCTATTATTATTTTGTTTTCATATTGTTGAATCTTAGAATCTATCAGGGAGAAATGGCCTTTTTTTTTTTTTTTCCTTCCTCTCATCAAGTGCTCCTGGGCTTGGGGCAAGAAATACTAGTTCTGCAAAATGACATGTATGGTGACCTTAGAGTCCCTTTTTAGCATCTAGATAATCATCTACCGTCATCTGTCTGTATCCTCAGTTTCCACATCAGCAGATTCAACCCACGGTATATGGAAAATACTGTATTTGAAAGAAAAAATTGCATTCATATTGTGCTGAATATATACTGACTTTTTTCATTCCCTGAACAATACAGTATAACAACTGTCCTCATATCATTTGAATTGCACTAAGTATTATAAATAATTTTTGTTTTTGGCTTTTTGAGACAGGGTGTTGCTCTGTAGACAAAACTGGCCTTGAACTTGCTAAGTTGCCCAGGCTGGCCTCAAATTTGCATTCCGCCTGCCTCATCCTCTTGAGTTCTGGGATTACAGCTGTGTACCACCACACCTGGCCACATTAAGTGTTATAAATATTATGCCTGGAACCCATCTTCTATAATTCTGAGAGAAAACTGTACTGTTGCCTCATTATAAATAGCAATTATATAGAACTTTACTATGTATCTCAGTAGGAGGTTCTAAATTCTATAAAGTCAGTGGGGAGCTAAGACCACCTTTCTAGCTTTAACTACATTGTCCTTTAATAGTAATATTAAATATAATTAATATTAAAATTATTTCTTGATGTTTGAATCTTACCAAAAATAGAAAAGAATATCTTTTAAAACTTTCTAAGTTGCAAGCTGGAGTAGATGTCGAACAACTCTGTAAATTCTTAGACACATGCTCATTCCCAATAACAGGACAGCTCTAGCTCATTCCCTCTGTGTCTAACTTGAGTGCTCAGCTACCATGGGAGACCTCATTTTTTTACTTCTGATTCTGATCTTAATCCTGTACTGCTTTTACTTTTCATTGTTTCCATCCTTTTTGACCCCTTGGAATTTCATAATAAACACTGTTTTCCTAGCTCTAATCTTGTCTCCTCTCAGTGTTGTTTTCTCAGACCACTTTTGTTAAATTTTCTTTATTTCAATCAACAGATTAAGAAGTCCCTATTCTGTGCCATCTCTAATAAAATAAAAATATCACCATTTTAGGACTCTGTGTGAGTGAAGAAAGCTAAAGGCAGTTTAACTTACAGTGTCTTTCTGCAGCTAGAAAGTCTGCAGTAAATTTTATAAAGATCTGCTTAAAAGAATAATGCAATGTGTGAATTTTTAATTGTTGGGGATACTTTATTTCTCATCCATAGCAAATAAATAAGATGCTTACAGCTCTATGATAAATTGTATTACATTCCAAGAGGAAAATATTGTAATTTTTCCAATTAATTAACTTATCAAATGCCTTAAATCCTATGTAGAATGTAAATAAGTAGAAAACACCTTTCCTATTCAAAAATAATGTACAGTCTAGCTTCTAGTAATGACAAGGAATGCACAGAAATACTTACAAATACTCAACATACAGTGATGAGTGAAACATAATAAATATTACATTATATTAATAAGGGAAGATATTGTCAGTGTCCACTATGCTCAGAAATGTTCTCAAGGAAGAGACAGAAATTGGTGTAGTAGCAGTAACTGTAGAAGCCCCCTCTGTACAGAGTTGAGGTTCTTTACAAGTAGAGAAAGGAAGCAAAATTAAAATGAAGGCCAAAATATCACCTACCTTCCTGAGAGACAACATTTTGATAGCTGTATTTTTAAGTCTTAGCCCTGAGTTCGGCTTCTAATAATGAAACTCACATTCATGTTGTAGATGGTTGCACTGACTGGGGAAAAACTCCTCAGAAAGAGAGTGTAGCTCAGCCTTCTATCTCTGTTATTCTTTCTATACTTAAAAATTAGATGATTTTATCTCCTCAGGGATGGAGTAAAGGGGCATAGAAAGGCTCAAGGTAAAGAGATTGAGCTTCCTTGTAACCACGAGTCATCAGGAGTGTGGAAAAAGTGTTCCTAAATTTACTGTCTGGTTTCAGAATGAAATGGGAGTGCAATTTAGGCATGGAAGACTGAACACACTTGTGGAGTGGGGAGGTTATATTCAGACTGTAGTCCAGCATGGTGTTAACATGAGTAATAGATTTACAGAGGGGAAGAAGCATAGGGCAGAGCAAGGTGAGGTTTATCTTATCCTGTTAGGTTCAGGGGAGCTGTGGTTTTATTACCTATACCCTTATATAATTCGTATATTGATATGCACGTAAATCAATTTCTGTATTTACAAAGCACTAGAGGAAAAAGCGCAATGTGGGTAGCCTATCATACACCACCATCATCAGTTGTGAAAGAGACTCTGAGATAATAACTACAGTTTATAGGTAATCATTTTATGTAAATCAAAATAGTTAATATTTGTCATATATGAATTATCTATCATTGGACCATTGCCAGGGCTAAACATATTAGTGGAAATGTGCACTTTTCTTCAGGGCATTCACTAGAGGATGATGCTATGAGACTGTGGAAATGTCCACCCAATTTTAATCCATTGTTACAGATTCCTTCCTTCCATTCCAGAAGTTTAAATAATAAATAGAATTCTTTTAAAAATCCACTTATAAGCAAGACCATCAGGAATCATACACCACTCCAAATGTGTCTCTCAAGTGGTTATCACAAAAATATTTGGTTTCTTAGAATATGTTTGTGTTCTGTGATGAAGCAAAATCATCATTAATAGGAACAAAATTTGATTCCTTTGGGCCCTATTTATGCTTCTCAAGTCTAATTCTTTTGGATTCAAAATAAGAAAGCCTTTTAAAAAAAGTGAAGAAATCTTTAAACTATTATTTCTACTGTAATCCTTTCTCATGGTTTGTCAACTGGAGCCTGCAGTGTACTATAGTGTAAGCATATTTTATTTCTTTCTTTCCTTGACATACATCTTTTATTTATTTTCTTTCCTTGTAGTAACTAGCTAGGCCCTCCAGTAAAGTACGAAATCAGGGCCTGAGATGTTATGTTGAGCACTGACACTGAGAGCACTCATTCTTGTTTCTGGTCCCAGTGAGAAAGCTTTTCTTTTTTTTTTTTTTTGTACTGGGAATTGAGCCCAAGACCTTCACACCGAGCTATGTCTTCAGCCCTTTTGTAATTTTTAAACTTTTTGAAATTTTGAGCCAGAGTCTCACTAAATCGTTAAGTTGCCTAGGTTGAACTCAAACTTTCAATCCTCCTGCCTTGGCCTTTCAGAATGCTGGGATTACAGGCATGTACCACCATGCCCTGACCAATGGGAAAGCAAGATTTCGCCCTTATGTATGATGTTTTACTTATTTTGGAGAAAATCACAGTCAAATTAGTATACTGTTTATTTGAGTATGATGTTCTATATATATTAACTAGGTTAGGCTTATTAAAGGTAACATCCAATATTTTTATATTCTGATTTTTTGTCTGCTTGTTCAATCGATTAATAAGAAAGAAAGATCTATCTCCCTATGAAGTATACTTCTGAAGTGTACTTATTTTGATGTATACTTCTGTATCTTTAGTAATGTTCTCTGCCACAGCGTCTACTTTGTCTGATTTAATAAAGCTGTGTTAGTTTTCTTTTGACTGCTGTTTGAATGTTATATTTCCCCTGTTCATTTACTTGCTACCTTTTTATGTGCCATTTGTTTTTTCTCTTTTTAAAATTAGTGCCTATTAATATTACAAAATACTGTGTTTGAATGTGCATAATCTATTTTGACCATATCTTACACTCCTTTCCCCTTATTCCTTTCCTCTTGTCTAATAACAGTCTCCCTTCTGCTTTTATGTCATCTGTTTTAGATTCCAAATATTAAGGAGAACATGTGATCATTGTCTTTCTGAGTCTGGCTTTTTCACTGAACATGTTGATCTCTAGATCTATTTTCCTGCAAATGACATTTTTGTTGTTTATGGCAGAATAATGCTCCATTGTGTATATATATCATCTTGTAAGTTTCAAGTTACTACTAAAGGGTTTTTGAAGAGATCAGTGACACATCTCTTAAGAAGGTCGAGTCAGTAAGATTTAACTGGCGCAGCACACACCAGAAGCAGTAAAGATAGGTTCTAGAACTATTTTAATAATGTAGCATCCACAGCAACAATACCTAATATAAGTAACTTGTAATAAAACATATGATAACTAAAGTAAGAACCCAAGATTGATGTCATTAAAGGCCAGACAGGAACATGGCAGTGAAAGTGGCAAGAAATAACTTCATACATAGAGGAGACAACTCATTGACTGCTTACATGTGATTGGTTAGAAGGTTTAAATTTAGGTTAAAGATAATCAGCAAACAATATTATGCTAAGATGTTTCTATAGATATCTACTGTATGGGAATTGCAATTAAGAAGAACAAATTAAGTAATGAGACTATGGTGACTATACTGATCATTAAGCTATAAAGCATTATAGTTGAGGGGAAAATGTTAATAAGAGTATAATATAATTTTACTACACCACCCTTCACTTTCAAACTACTATATGTGTTAGCTTTGATGTGCAGAGCAACATCCTCCAGATCCTATTCAGGTAGCAGTCTGCTCTCCATCAATGTTTTTGTAGGCATTTTAAAGGAAAAATTCTCAATTTACATATTTTCAAGAGAGGCATGTTCATATACTAGCTGTTAAGTGCATTTACAATTTTATGTTATTACATGGTGCCAATGTAAATCACTGGCAAATAATTCAATGTTTCCTATTTCTGATTTTCCCCTGAAGTACAGTTATTTCTTTCCCTTAACAGCTGCTCACCCATTTTTCATTTTTATATATATTAAGAAATGCAGAACTTACAGTAGTTATTAAAATCTTAGGGGACTTTACACTAGCAAAGATATGTGGTAACTCTTTTAGTCACAGTATTAGTGGTCTTCATCAGACATTTTTATTATGTGAATTTCTTGGGTGTTTCAATGTGCTTTTTTTGGCTGCTGAATCCACCTCGTGTCGATTTTTTTCTTACTTTTTTGTTTTAAACCTCGGACTGTAAGCTTACAGGGACTTTGTCTGTAAAACTCCTGCGCAGCCTGAGTTAGCTTTCTGTTTACTTCTGCACTCACCCGTGAGAACCCTGCCCGGGGACCCATTACCTTGTAAATCTTCACTTGTGGGTCTAAGTGTGTCTAGATCACACTTGACATATATTCTGACCTATATGTTGTGTAGGCCCATTTTATGAATTCTCAGGGAATCGGTTTTCCCATCAAGAGCCCAAGGATAGACAAACCATTTTCCCCGTTGAAACCATTGTCTATTGTCCATTACCTTTAGAGCTGGTGAGGAGGCTTCCTCCCTCATCGAGAGTTTAGTCCTCCTGGTTTTCTGCTGGGGTCTTAGTTTCCATTCTTCACCTTCTGAAAGCCAAATTATCTTCTATCCCTTGTATTCCCTGTAAAATCAAACTCATATCGTACAACCCTGGCTCTCACCCCCCACCAAGGCCCACACAAGATAAGCTACTCATCTCATTTGCTACTCCAGTTTTCCATTACTTCATTGTTCTTGGTATCTGGATATTTTGCTTTATAGGATCTCAGCTGTACATTTTTAAGGTTTGTATAATTTCCTCCAGCATTTCCATTGATCTACTAGGAAGGTTTTTATGTATAGTTTTTCATATTGCTGAAAGTCACATCTTGAATTTTCTTACATATATGGAGATTTTTCTTTAGATGTTTCTAAATATCCTTTCTTAATTTTTTAAAAGGATATTGCATTTTACAACTGTTACAGCCTTAAAATAGCATGCCCCATCTTTTGATTTAATAAAAAATAGTACCTAATTCTGATATCATTAAGACTTTACCACATCATAAATTCTACTCAGAAGCCAAACAGAATACTTCACTCTGAAGACTGATAGAAGATTGACCATGTTAACTCGGCCTGAAAAATTAACCTTAAAGAATGCACCCATGTGAATAAATAACATGAAGTTCAGTGTAGTGGTTTCCTTGGGGTCTAGGCGGAAAGGGAATAGAAATATGAGGTCATTAAGGAAGCCTCAATTATAGTTGTGATATTTTATTTCTTAAGCTGAACTGTATAATTGTATATACCTAGCAGTTCATTATATGCTCCACATCTTTGAAAAATCTCAACTACTTCATAAGAAAATTAATTTTTTTTTTTTTTTTTTTTGGTGCTGAGGATCAAACTCAGGGCCTCGTGTTTGCAAGGCAAACACTCTAACCACTGAGCTAAATCCCCAGCCCCTAGAAAATTATTAAAAAAATCATTACCTGATACAAATAGTATCACATCTTTGATATCACATAACAGTAGACACACGTGTGTGTTTGTCAAGTGAAAAGACAGTTTCCCAAAGAAGTAAAGAGGTATTCTTTTAGTTACTGTTAAGATTTAGTTATTTCTATATTAGGTTCCTTCTTATTTTGGGCCTGTTTAAAAATGTCATATGAGTGATCACAATCTATCCAGTGTTTATGCTATACTTGGGGAGAAATTCTAGCATTATCCAGAAGAGCAATAGATCGAATCTAAATCATCTTCTGTGCTGAAAAGTTCCTTTAATGTATTTTTACAATAAAGTTATCTGTTGATTTTCTTTGTGTGTGCTAATTGTAAGTATTACTGGTTAGTGATCTCATTCACTTAGCCTTTTAACACTGCAAGGTAAGAGAGGAAAGATGGATTGGCCTTTAGGAGAACTCAGACCTTTATGCTTGCCTGGTACTCTGCTTGATTTCTTGCATGGACTGTTTTTCATCCTCACAACATCAAAAATAGCTAACCTGCTGGATGTGATGGTGCACACCTGGAATCTCAGGATTTGGGAGGCTGACGCAGGAAGACTGCTGAGAGTTGAAGGGCAGCCTGGGCTACATAGTGAGTTTAAGGCCAGCCTGAGCTACGTGGTGAGACCCTGTCTCAAAAAACCAATAAGTAAATAAACAAATAAATAACCTTTATTAAATACTTTCTTTGTGCCAGTCATATGGTAAAATATTCCTTATCTACTGTTTTATTTGATCCCTACAACATTACTATAAAGTGATCTTACAATCTTTTGAGGATGGAGGAAATATAATTTGGATTAAATTGGCTAGGTAATAAAGCTACAAAGAGACTAAATAGAATATTTACTTCTGAGGAATTCAAAACTAATCTCCCCATGTGTTAAATACATCTGTCTGTCTGTCTGTCTATCTTTTATCAATGACCTGTCTTCTCTATCACATTTTATAGCATTAGATACTACATGGTAATAATTTAATATCACTTGGCATCAGAAAGATTTGAGTAGCTCTTATGGGATATAAGATTTAACTGATTTCTACTTACAATTAGTAAATGAGCAGTCAAAAAAAGCTGCATCATAGACAAGTGTTTGGAAGGCAGAATCTGTGTAAGAATCAGCTGCCTGAGGCTGCTGTGACAGAACGTCTATGAGGCTGATGGTATGTGTGGATAAGTTAGGTATGTGGCCCCTGGTTTTATGTTTCCCGTCATACCAAAGACTATTAAAAGAACAACTTTGTCCTAAGATTCTCACCTTTGACCTAATCAAATAAAACCTTAGTTCCTCACATCACTACTGTTAAGAAAGGGAGGTGATACAAAATGGGAACACAAAAATAAAGAAATACAAAAAATTGGCCAGGTTATCTGCTTCCTATTTACATAGGGAAGCTGGCTACTTTTCAGGAAAAGAAAGAAAGAAAAAAGGGTGGAGAGAGAGACAGGAAAAGCAAGATGGGGGGTGTTGGTTCAGTTCAGAGAAAAGTGTTCAATTCTCAGCAAATACAGTGCTTGCATGACTGTTTCACAGCTATACAACTTTGTTTGGAAAAGTTTGATTTAAATTAAGTCAATGTGATTTAATTTAAACTGAGCCTTGTAAAGAGTTTTGGATCTCTTTCCCACCATCTTTCTTAGAGAACTCATGTATCTCCAAACTTCATCTTGAAATATTTCTACTTCATACAAAGGCTCAAGTTTAATTATTTTGGCCTTGTGTAAGTAATTTGGGGCCTGAGGCATTTAGACCTTTAGGGCCCATTCATCCGAAAAGCAATAAATCGTAAATGAATTAGTATAATCTCAATTAAAGTAATGCTTCATATATCAATTTACCATTGCCATTGTTTTAGTTACTTCTCTCTTGTTGCTGGGACAGAATACCTGACACCCAAAGTTAGGGGAAGAAAGGTTTATTAGCTCACAGTTTGTAGAGGTTTCAGTCTATAGTCCACTGGGTCCGAGGCAGGGCGGCATGACGGCATGGCAGACCGGCAGCAAAGAAGTGAGGAATGGCAATGCAAGCAATGCAAACAAGCAGCTAATTAGCTTCTTCCTGTATTTTACATTTTATCTAAGCTACCTGTCCTTAGGGCGGGCAGCACTCCCACCCTTAATCCTAATACCCTTAATTTTAGTTTCACATCCTTGATCCCAGCAGAACCATGCCAAACCGATCAATGGATTAATTTAGTAACCACACACTCTAGATCCAGCTATCTCTTACCACATGAGGCTTTGGGGGGACATCTAGACACAAACCATAACAGCCATCTATATATGGTCTAATCTAAGTCTCGCTATGATAACTCTCTTAATAACAGAATTGGCTTATAAGACCCAGAGTCATGTGTGTGAGCAGACGTTTTCTTTTTGCTTCAGAATTTCACAGGTGTCCAAAAACATTATAAAGATACAACAAGGGGCCAATCTAAGGACAAGTGCCCTGGAGTGGCCAATAAATAGCTCTGCTTGTGTGAATGTTTTGCTGCTTTGTAGCTTAAATGACTAATTAAATTTAAATTGAATCTTGTGGAAAATCATGAATCCTTTTTCTCCAAACTTTCTTAGAAAAATTCAGGTATTTTTCGTGCTGCCATTGATGCCAGATTTTGAGCTGTTTTCTTATTTCTTGGGCAGATACTATCTCACTATCACTTTCCCTTATGTTTCTGATAAGAACTAGAAAATTTTATTAGGAATCTTTTAGAAATCATTTTGAAAATTTTCTTTAAAATGCATTCCATGTTGTGTATACATAGAAGGAAAGTGAATTGTTCAAATATTTTGTAACATGTCTATTGTTTAGGAAGAGTATTCATATTCGTAATACTTATAGCACCCCTGTCTGGTAGATACAGCAGGTTTCTTCTCCATAGAACAGAACAAAGTGAAAGCACAGATAGTAAATAACCCTGGTATGCTGACTTCTAAACTAGTGTTCTTTCCATACTTTATTTTGTTCTTTGACTAAATGGTGGTGAAAGAGTCAATTTTAATATGGATTCTTGGCTTTTGATATCAGATATTGCCTTTTGGAAACATTATAAAACCATTAGGATTATAATTGTTAATGGGACAATTAATAGTTGATAAGTTGTCTACTTCCATTAACTAACTTTGCTTCCTCTCCTTATGTGTGTTCTGGTCTCAGAAGTAAAAGACAAAGTCTGAATTAAGAAGAGCAAGTCCTTATCACTAAAGAAATGCTTAACTTATTGCTGTAGATGGTAAGTACATAATAAGAGACAGTGTCAGAAAATATTTCAACATGATATGGAATTAGACTCTTAATTCAGATTTATAGCATTTAATTAAACAGTCTTCATTCGCAGATGCTTTCTGGGGCTGCATGTATTTCAAGTCACTTCCTCCTAGGACCTTGCTGCACTATATATGCTGTGTCCTCCTACGACAGCATTGCTAGCCCAAAGAAGGCAATTGTGGTGCCAAAAGGTTGTGAACTCTAACACACCATGTTTGTTTTTATGAGAATTAGGTCAAGATTAGTCTAAGCAAAACCACTAAATAATTTAAGATCACAAGCAGAATGGGAAATAAAAGGTGTCTTGTACTGAATCTTTACAGGTGAACTTTGCAGAGAACAGTTAATTAACCATGCGCCCAACTGGGGGCACACTTCTATAATGATTT
This sequence comes from Hystrix cristata, assembly GCA_004026905.1. NCBI lineage: Eukaryota > Metazoa > Chordata > Mammalia > Rodentia > Hystricidae > Hystrix > Hystrix cristata. Next base: position 39,484 of record PVJO010002557.1, read on the forward strand.
GTGAGGAATCTAGAGAAAAGCTAAATAAAAAAATTCCAGCTCCAACTGCTCTTCCAAGTGGGTTAAAAACTATAGCAGTGAATTAAAATAACCTATGAATTTTTCTTACCAAAATAAAAATACAACTTATGAAATATTTCTTTTATTCTTTGCCAATTCTTTAATAGTCCATTAGGTATTTCTAAAGATGGGGTGTTCGAAGTGAAAATTTGGGCTCCAAAACCAGAGAGGGCAGAATCTTGAATAAACTGACAGAGGCTAGATAGAACTGGGTGTGAATGGAGGCTTTTTCAGTGGTGAATTTGCCTTCAAACTGAGCATGTTTCATTTGGATAAGTCCTTCAGAATTCCAAGAATCATTGAAAAAAGGAACTTGGAAGAACATAGAAATAACTAGTTTAATCCTCACCGTAGCATAAGAACATGACACTCCACAGAGAAGGTATTCAATTGCTTCTGTATAACTTGTTAAAACTACTCTGTCTTTGCAGAAAACTCAATCCTTCTCCCCATTACATCCTTGCTATAAAATTGAATTTCTTGTGTACTACCTCTCCTTTGCCTAATTTAGAAATTATTGGTTGAATGTGTTGCTCTTTCTAACACAGATTATAGGAAAAGCCAAAATGAAAATCTGCCCTTTGTGCTATATTTTACTCTATAATTATATGCCTACATTTAAGAAATTTAATTTTTCTAAAAAAAAGATTTAATTTTTCTTTTAAAAATCTTTTTGTTGCTTGCACTAAAAATGCTAGTAATTACACATTTAATGTTGATATGATATACTCAACAATGAAGTTGAATATAGTTTATTCTTTTACTTTCAATTTAGTAAAGTTTAGTTGAGAAATAAAAATTGTATACATGTTAGAAATACAGTGTGATGTTCTGACACTTGTATACACTGTGAAATGATTAAGTCAAATGGATTACTATATCCATCACCTGATACACTTATTTTTTGTGATGAGAACATGAAGATCTACTGTCTTTGCAATTTTCAAATTATTAGTATTATTATTTGTTGTTTTGAGACAGGCTCTCACTATGTAGTTCAGTCTGGCCTTGAACTCACTGTGTAGCCCACACTGGCCTTGAAACTGTGGCAATCCTCCTGCCGCAGCCTCCCAAGTGCTAGGATTACAGGTGTGTGCCACCATGCCCAGCTTCAAGTGTTCAGTGTTATTATTATTAACTATAGTGACCATATTTCTAATAGAGCTCCAGAACCTATTTCTCCTGTTCAACTGCAACTTTGTACCCTTTGGCCAACATTTCCCCATTCTCTACCCACCCATTGCTAACACCTGGTAACCATCATTCCAGTCTCAATGAGTTTGACTGTTTTAGACTCCGCATGTAGAGATTGTGCAGTATTGGTCTTTCTGTGTCTGGCCTATTTCCTTTAGCATAATGTCCATCAGGCTCATGTATGTTGTTGCAAATGACAAGACTTCTTTCTTTTTAAAGGCTAGTGTTTCATTGTGCACTTGTGTCCGCTCACACACACACACGCATGCACAGTTTATCCACTCATCTATCAATGAAAACTTAGATTGATTCTATATCTTGATTGCTAGGAATAGGAGACTACAGATATCTCTTTGAAATGCTGCTTTTATTTTCGTTGGACATGTACCCAAAAATGTGATCATATGGTAATTCTGTATTGAATTTTTGGGGGACTCTCCAGTCTTTTCTGCAATGACTACACTAAGTTACATTTCCACCAGTAGTTTACATGGATTCTGTTTTCTCCACATCCTTGCCAGCACGTACCATCTTTTGTGTTATTGGTAATATCCGTCCCAATAAGTGTGAGGTGACATCACATTATGGTTTTAATTTTCCCAGTGACTAATGATGTTGGACACTTTTTATGTGCTTTTTGACCATTCATGTTTTCTTTTGGGAAAGGCCTATTCTGGTCCTTTTTTTTTTTTTTGATAATTACTTGTTTACTTTCTATTTATTCTCTATGCTTTTTATCCATTTTGCTTCTGATGTCACAATTTACAAGTTTTTTACATTGTGTATTCTTTGATGCATTAATGTAGTTATAACTATTTGTAATAGTTTTGTCTTTTAACATTTGCAATATAGTTATATGATGTATTTCCACTATTACTATATTAGAGTATTCTGAATTTGACTATGTACTTACTTTACCATTAAAGTTTACATATTCATATATTTTTATGTGACTAGTTAACTTTCTTTCATTTTAGCTTGAAGTATTCCCTTTAGTACATATTTGTTGTAAGGCAGGTATAGTGGTGATAAACTTCCTTAGTTCTCCTTGGCCAGGTGAAGTCTTTATCTCTTCCATCATTTTTGAAGAATAGCTTTGCCAAGTGAAATATTTCTATTTGGTAGGTTTTTTTTTTTAAAACATTTTACTTGAATTCATCATATCATTGTCTTCTGGTCTGCAAAGCTAGTGGTGAGAAATCCCACTGATAGCCCTGTGAAAGTTCCTACAAGGACTTTTTTCTTTTGCTGTTTTCAAGGTCCTCTTTTGCTTTGATTTATGATAGTTTGTTTATGTCAGTATAACCTTCTTTGAATTACACATTATAGGAGACCTTTGAACTTCTTGTACTTGGGTGTTTGTATCTTTCCTCAAATTTAGGAAGTTTTCTGCTATTTCTTTAAACAAGCTTTCTGCCCCCTTTTCTGTCTTCTCTTTCTTAAACTTCTATTATGTGAATATTAGCTCTTTTGATATTATCCCATAAATCCTGCAGGCTTTCTTCATCCCTTTAGTTGTTCTTTTTTTTCTTTTTTCTTCTCTGACTACGTATTTTCAAACAGTCTGCCTGTGAGTTTGTGTATTTTGTATTTTGCTGGATGAATACTGCTGTTGATACACTCTATTACATTTTTCACTTTATTCATCACATCCTTCAATGCTAGAATTTCTCTTTGTTTTTATGACTTTAATCTCTGTTATATTTCTTGTTTTGTTCATGTGTTATTTTCCTGATTTCTCTGAATTATCTCTGTGCACTTCTGTGGCTTGCTGAGCTTCCTTAAGGTAATTATTTTGAATTCTTTTTTTTAGTCGCTTCATACATCTCCATTTTTAGGGACAGTTATTAGAATATTACTATGCTCTTTTGGTAGTGTTGCGTTTCATTACTTTTGTTTTATACATCTTGTATTGCTGTCTGCATATTTGGTGGAGCAGTCATCTGTTCCAGACTTGATGGTGGTTTTGGTGGGGAAACACCTCTCGTACTGATGAGCATCAGGTTGCCTGTTGAGTGAGGGATGGCAGTTCTGGCTCCAGTAAGGGAACAGCATTCTAGTCTTCTTGCACCTCTGTCAGCTGAGGCCAATGTCGGCAAAGGCTGTAAGGGCCCTCAGTGTCCACAGCTGTGGGTATTGGCAGTGGTGGTAAAGGCTCTTATGGTCTTTGGTCGGAAGTGCTGCTGGGGTCCTCCTGATCTCTTTTTGTCCTGCTGGGAAAGTTCTAGTTGAGGGAATCCTTTCTGGTGCTATGTTTGGCTTGAGGGCATGCTTGTGGTGGCAGTGTCACCAGCGTCTGATGTGGCGTATCTGGGCAGCGGCTGCAAAGCCAGGGTCTGAAGCATGGACATGTGTGGAGGGAACAGGATCCCAGGGTCTGAGGCGGTAATACAAGTATCTGGGTCACAAATGCCTCTCCTGCTTCACTGTTAGTTACTCAGGGAAAGGCATGGGTGCTTGTGGAGCCGATGGGGAGCCAGGGTCTGGAGTGCAGGTATGCAAGGAGCTACGGAAGCTCTGGAGTCTCGGGAGTGGGCTAGCTCTCCGCGATGGTGGCTCAGATGTTAGAGGGTTTGGTGCGCATGGAGTGGTTGAGGATTTGGGGTCTGTGGTGCTAGAATGTACAGAACGACAGGGTCTCCAAGGCCTGGGATGGGACTAGCCACTGATGGCTCTGGTGATTAAGACACCAGTGCCCATGGTGTGGCCACAGAGCCAGGATCTGGGCGCAGATAAGCATGGATAGGCTGTGGCTCTGGGATCAGGGCTGTGTTTGGGTTGGAGTGTTGCAGATCTGGTCCTAGGGTGGCACAACAGCAACTTCTTCTTGTAGGCAGAGTTGTCCCAGCAGAATCTCCCTCTTAGGGCAACTTCAGTGGAATTGTTTTTGGTTATCTCAATGGACAAAGGTGCTGGTGTCCTCTGCAGAGTAGGTCATGGGGACCATGGTGACACCTGCTGTGTGGCAGATTATGATAGATAGCCCTCACCCTTCTTTGTTCTTGACCATCTCCACATTTCTCACTTTTACCTATCTTCCCAGTGATCCATACTAGCAGCTATTCTCTGCATTTCTTTTTTCTTCTCATCTGTATTGCTGAGATGGTTCTTAAATGGACTCTTGAGCCCTCTTCAAAACTATTATTGTTCATGGGTAACTATTGTAGTTTTATGGAGGGAAAAAGCCTTGTATCTCCTACTCTGCCACATTGCTTTTATAACTCAGAAAAGTTCTATTTCTGTACATTTCTGCCTAGATAATTCATAGAAGTGATTTTTCAACTCTCAGATTCTTTTTGAAATTTTTTGTTTGCTCCTTATATTAACTACAACTAAAACAGTCCATCTAAAGGGGCTCTTTCTTTTGTGAGCCTTTAATTTTGTTTACAACACTGGGATGCTGGCCTGATTTTACAAGTGCATAGATAAGTTAAAAGAAGATGAACTCATATGTGTCGTTATCTCATTGAAGAATAATTCATTCTAAATTATGGCTTTTATTTTCTTTGCTTTCTGACTACTTCTCTAAATAGCAACCATTCCAGGATTCATTCTTTAAATACCACCCTAAAGGAGTAAAACTAAAATAGGCACCTTCAGCTTTTTTTTTTTGTTTGTTTTATACCATGGAGATTATTTGGGTGGGGTATTACCTTGAGGCTAAAACTGGAAATTTGGTTTAATTCAGGGTTCTTCAAACCCAGAGGAAAAATGAGACAAATAATGGAATGTCAGCTCGAGGAGCCATTTAGTTTAATCACTTAGCAAATAAACTGAGGCCATTTTAACCAGCCAGGATCTAGCAGATTACACAGACAGGTGGTGGGGAAGTCTACGAATATTTCTCTCAACTCAGAGCAATTCTGTTGGAACCCGGTGTATTTGGTTAGATTTGGCTTGGGAAGTGGTGAAAGAAGGGAAGCTAAGGAAAAACAACCCATGACAGGTTTATGGCCAGCTTGTTAAATTAAATCCTTTACTTAACACTATATTGCTTTCTTTGCTGGGTGTGGATTGACAGGTATTGACAAAATATCTGAGGTTCTAATTCAGAATGCTTGGTGACAAATTGTAATTTGACAAGATGAAGTTATCAACAAGCTATAGGGTGAGTCTGTGGGCTCCAGCCTGCACCAGCTATTATGCTGCCTGTAGCAAGTCTCTGTGCTTTAACAGGGATGCACATTTGATCTCTTCACTCCCAAGAAGTAGATTAAGTGCTCCAGTAAATATGCCATTAATATTTCATTATGCTAAGCCTTCAGTACATACCACAGATGCACGGAAAGCTAAGGGCCTTTAGCCACCTAAGAAGATATGAATGGTCTAGAGGTAATGCTGTTTCTACTTCAACATTTCATTGTTAAATATAATTTAAGTTGTTTAGGAAGTAAATTTTTATTGATTTGAATAAAATCAGAATAGAGACAATAGCAATTTCCTCTCCAATCTGGTCTAAATGACCCCTCTGCCATGATGCTTACTTTGTTCTGATTCTGATTATATTAATCCCTTGACCTTGAGATGGAATCAAACTATAGGTAATGGAGTAGCCTTTCATGACCAGATAAGTCTTTTTAAAGTTTCACTTTTACTGAGGAAGCTAAATTGGAAGCATCTTAGAGATGTTCGCTTTGTATATGTGCTGCCAAAATGAGCACATAGAGATACTTGCTTTGGATGTTCTGTACTAGTTATGTTTGTTGTCTCCGATTTTATTTCTTTTCAAGCAATTCTAAGGGTAGTAGAAGAACATGTTATTAGAGTTTCAGCACCACATCCGCTCTAAGAGATCATTTAAGTCAACTCTTCATTTTAGAGGTGAAGAAATTATAGATGAAAGATGTGGAGTCATAGCCATTTGTGTTGACTTTGTCATACGAAAGGGATTTGGTGTCTGTAGGCTATTCTTTCCTTAAAAACATAAACACTTTATCCTTTTAAATACTTAGTTTCAACTTGGTTGTCATCACCTTCTAGTGATTGATATGATGGTTTGGGTGAGAAAACTTAGTACAAAGAGATGACTTGGCCAAAGTCAGAGACTGAGATAAAGTGAGGCAAGTCTGCTGCAGAATTTCAGTATTCTAGTTTCCAGAAGCTCTTTAAAAAGAAAAAAGAAAAAAGAAAAAACATTTCTTTTGGTGTTGAAAAAACAAAAAGAAATTTAAAATCTTCATTTTTCATATTGATTCTTTATCTTTAATGAATTCTGGGGAATCAAATATGTACTGCAAATTTTGCAGAATAATCTTTCAAATTGTTTGTACATCATTTTTATTTTTCTTGGGGAAAGGAGGGGGTGATTATAATTCGTTTTGGCAAAAGACTAGATTGAATTGACAGAATCAACAGTGAACACAAATGCAGGAAGCATGTAGTCCGTGGAAGGGATCTTTAAGAGAAACCATATTACACTAATTTCGTGTAGTACAAGAGGCTGTCTACATGAGCGCTAGAGTTACATAATCATTCTTTGCTTTATACAGGTTCAATTCTTTTACTAAAATAAAATCTAGTGATTTATCACTGAGAGGTTCAAAACAAAACAAAATTAAATTCACTGCCCTTCAGCAACCCCCCCTTTTTTTCTAATGAATTATAAGGACATATCTTACGTGAAGAATGAGCCAGTGGAATCTACTAATGACTATTTTCTTTATTTAGGAAAAATAAATACAGTTAAGAGTAAATAAAGTGATGGGATTGTGGGTTGTATCTAAGTAGCAATATAAACATGTCTTTTATTTTTTAGTTGCAAATATTAGGTGAAGAAACAACATAGTATGATTTTATAGTGATTTTATTTACTGATCAGATCACTTGTGAGTGCTCCCATACAGCCATGTATCATTATATACACTGGATTACATTTTTATTCACGTTCAAGTTGAGGAAAATCTGTGCATCTTGGATACCAGGAATATAACAATGACTAACAGTCATAGCCTAACACTGTGAAAGTTGTGATACTCATTTATGCTGTCTTCTTTACTACATCTAATTTTTTCAGGACAGAGGCCGTGCCTTATTCATCTTTGTATCTCCAATTCATAGAACAATGGGATACTCAATCAATATCTTTTAAATGAATCTCAGAATCAAGTTCTATAATCATTCTGATATATATTCTGAGTTTCTCATGCTTAGGATAAAATTCTGATTCTAAGTGTAAAAACAGGATAGTGTCTTAATGTGGCATCATAGCTCATTCATATATAAAAATATATAAAATTCTCACTGTTTATTGATGCAGCTATTCAATGCATGGGGAGAATGCTTCAAGGCATAATAAATAGTGGAGTATGTGCCTTTCTCTATGCTGATGACATGGTTTTATTAACACAAACCAGGATTTTCCTTTTAAAGCTGCTGAACCTGTTGGCTACTTACTGTCAGAACAGTTTAACATCAACCAAGCTACAGGGAAAACCATTGTATTTGACAGACACTCTCCAGTATTTAAATGAACAATACTAAGTAACCCCATACAACAGGTCAACTCATTCAGCTATTCGAATGTATATTTTGTATCTAACTTATTCGGGTGCGTCCATCAGGATACAATTCTACTTTTAAAAAAAATCAGACATTCACCAAAGGACAGGCTGAACCGCTTTTATGATCCAGGCAGCCAATTGGTAGTTTTAGGAGTGCCTGGCTCTTAGGGACGGCCCCTCTTAGGGACCGTTTAGAAGTGATTCTAATCCCTCCCCCAACCTGCTTGTTTAGGATTACATGATTCTTCAGATTTTGAATAAAGCTGTCAGCTGCCATGAACAGGAAAATAGATAAGAGAAGCACTCCTGAGATGAGGGAGTGGCCTGGGGGTAGGAGGGAGTAGAGTGGACCTCCTGGAGGGAGCAGAGAGAATAACTATACCCACAGAACAAGTTCAGATCAGTAAACAAAGGCTCTTCAGTGCCCAGTTGAGATAGGGTAATGAGGTGAGACCACCACAGTGATTGGTGCCTGAAGCCAAGGGGTGAGGTCACTGCCTCAGGCAAGGATAACAGAGCTCAGCTACCACCCTGTTTTCTACCACTGTACAAGGATTTAACTTGCAGGGATAGGGCTTTGCTCCCATCACTTGGACAAGTGTAATAAAAGAGGACAGAACCACAGGAAGTGGTTCTGAAGCTGTGGAAACCCGGTGCCCATCAGGCAGATGCTACCTCTGTGGAAATTATTAGGTGTCCTTACTTCTCAATCCTAAATGCATCTTCCCATTTCAGGGCATAGAACCTAGGAGTCTCAACTTGATACATACTTGAGTATTTATGCTGAGTCAATATTACTTCGTGGAAAAATAATTTGGTCTTGATTTATAAGCAAAACCCATGTGTCCTATTTCTGCACAGGAGTAATGAATGTCAGGTGTTCAGGAATTTAAAAAACATTGGGTCAGTTCTGCCACCCATCTCTCACATCAGAAATGCAGCTGCTTTTTAATAAGCAGCGTGGACTATTGGCATCTCAGATAGAAGAACTTGATCATGAGATGAAAGCAAGCTTACCAAACATAGCTGAAATAGGTATGACTATCAGAATCTCCTTGGTTGGCTGGCTCCAAGGCAGAAACAGGATGGCAAAGGAAAATGTGCTCAACTCATGGCAGCCAGGAAACAGAGGAAAAAAGGGAGGAGCTAGAAAGGGAGATATACCCTCTCAGGTCACATGCCCAGTGACCTGTCTCTAACCAGGCCCTATCTCCTAACAGTCAGCAATAAACTCATCAATGGACTAATCTACTGATGAGTATCATGCCCCCTATAATATGATCATCTTCCAAACACATGAGGTTTGGGAGGGCACTGTAGATCTAAACCATAATGTTCTACCCCGGTCCCTAAAATACCCATATCCATCTCATTATGCAAAATGCATTTAGCCCATCTCTAAGAGTCACAGTCTTAATAGTTCCAGCATTGCTCAAAACATCAAGTCCACAGTTTCCTGTGAGACTCAAGGCAAATTTTTAGCTGTGAGTCCCTGTAAAAATAAAAAAGAAAAATACTTCCAATGTACAATGTACAATGGCACAGAGTAAATATTACCATTCCAAAATGGAAGAACAAGAGACTAGAAAGAAATGAGATCAAAGCAAGACTGAAACTCTGAAGGGAAAAACATTAAATCTTGTAGCTCCATGTTCCATACCCACAGCAATTTGTCGCGAGGGGTGAACTCCAAATGGCTTGGGTGGGCACTACAGCATTGCAAGCTGCAGCCCTCACGTGCTGTCCTGTGGGGTGGCTTTGCTCACTGCCTTCTACTTTCCTCAGCAAAAAGCAACATTCCTGGCATCTCTAACTTCCTGGGATGTATATTCTCCACTGTATGTTAAGCTTCATTCTCACAGCTTCATGCACTGCCCTCTTAGGGGCATGTTGCCTGACATTCCAGACTTTCTTCTGAAATTTGAGTAAAATCTTCCATGATTCCATAACTCTGAATTCTGCCTACTAGTAAAACCAGTATCACATGGATTATGTCAAGGTCTTCTGTCAGCTTGAGCAGTAGCTCAGCTCCTTTGGATCACAACTGCAGAGGCCTCTGAGTGTCTTGATGGGTGTGTACTATAAAATAAATACTGGGGAGCCAATTTCTTGGATGGCTCTTCTCTAGAAGGGGACCTAGGGACTCTTTTCTCAAGTAAAATCTTTACAGGTTTGCACCTTTGGGTCTAAGAAGGGTAGTCTTGGATAGTATCTTTCAGATAGTTCAGGTGTAAAGCACTTGGCTTCTTTTTAATGCAGATCTTTTCAGCAACCATGTTCTCCTTTGCCTCAACTTTGCAAGCGATGAGATTGCAAACTGATCAAACTGCAAATTTTAAAATCATTCAACTCTGCTATTGCTCCTAATTTTCACTATAAATCTGGCTAAAATCATCCAGTAGTACTCACAGCCAGAACACCAGGCTGTTTTAAAATTTCCTTCACCATGATCATTAATCCACTACCCTTAATCTCATTTTCCAGAAAGTCTCAGGACCTGGGCAAAATACAGATGATTTTCTACCACAGTGTGACACACATGGCCTCTAGACCAACTGCTAATGGAGTCCTCTTTCCAACTGAAATATCCTGACGCTGGCCATTCTTACCAACATTCTGGTCTTCTGAGCTTCCACTAGAATCTCTCTTCAAACTCACCTTACAGAATTCTAGGGCTTCTATAGCCCACATCTCCAAGCTTTTCCAAACCCCTGTAAACATGTTCCATATGATTTAGAAACTTTGTTTCAGGTATAGTCAACCATGACTCTACTTCTCTGGTACTAAAATATTTCTCAGTCACTTTCCCATTACTGGGACACAGTATCTAACACACACACCTTAAAGGAGGAGAGATTTATTTTAACTCATAGTTTCAGTCCATGATCAGATGGCTCCAAGCCAGACAGGATGGGAGAGGCATGGCAGAGAAAAAGGTCCTCATCCCATGGAAGCCAGGAAGGAGAGAGCAAAAGGAGAAACCAGGAAGAGAGATACACTATTCCAGGTCATGCCCTGCAGTGACCTGCCTCTAATAAGGCCCCAATTCTTAACAGCAAGTTAACTATGAGCTCATCAGACTAATCCACTAATAAGTATAGTTATCTCCATAATCCAATCATCTGCCAAATGCCTGAGGATTTGGAGCACATTATAGATCTAAGCCGTAGCAGAGCTCATCACCACACAGGCCATTCAGATACAAAGAACAAAAGAAATGAAATTCTGTTTAAAGAACTCTCAGGAGAAAAACTCAGATGGACAACTAACCATAAAATTTTGTGAGATCACCAATGTCTTTACCTCTATGAACACAGTGGGAGAAAGCAGAGTGGATCTAAAAAGTAAACACAATTACTTACTAAGGAAATTTACCCAGAAGTTTAACTGAAGAGACTTGAGAATTATCTGATCACTTTACAGGTGAGGAACCCAGAACCTAATGATGTTTTATAATCACAATTCATTCATACTCTGTGTGTGAGTGTGCCCGTGTGTGCCCTTGTACCACAATGGAATAGAAGATTCATTCATCTCTTAAAGTATAGCTGCTACTTTTTCAGTACACTGATTAACCTGAAAAATGTGTTGCTGTGTTTGTAGTCCACATGTGAATTTGCAGAAGGCTTTTTTCAGGTTTAATGTCTAGGGAGTGAAGGAGAAATTTCTCAGATTTTGTAGGATATCCCATTATCTGAGTGTAGTTGCTGGGAGGTCTCCTTGGGGTGATGCACCGACATCTAGGTGGCAGGAGATGTGTGGCATGGTAGCAGTGTTGATATCACTACGGGATCTCTCTGTTGGACTAGCATGAATTAAGTATAATAAAGTGTAACACTTTTTTGTCTGGGGTTCAAGGCCGGGCTCCTATCCCAGCAGGGAGCTAGGGTGAAAACCAGAAGCCGGGCAGAAAGCCAGTCAGATGAATGGTAGCTCAATTCTCAGGGGTCTCAATTCACCTCAAGGAACACTGGACAAACTACTTCCAGATTCTGCTTAATCACGAGAAGGAAACTTCTGATATATTGACAGACAACTATTCAATATATACTCCTGAACTTCTCTAAAATGGGGAACAGTTGAATAGGTTTGGGACAGTCAGGACACAAAAGTGCATATTATCTTTCACCGATACGGAGTTTCTTATAAAAAATACACCTGTTGACAGTAGAAAATACAAAAAAGGATAAAGAGGGAACTACTATAATTAACTATAAAGTCAAAGACTGTCAGGATTTTTCCTTCTCTACATATTTTTAAATTAAGGTAATATTACAAATATTGTTCATTAAATCCTTTTGCCAATCAGTATTTCATGTACATTTTAGATCCTTAAATGTATATTTTAGTAGGAATAATTCTTTTCTCAATATACACGTATATGCCACTTGTCCAAGCTGATGTTCCCCCATTCATGTAATTAATTTTAATCATGATTATAGGTAGAATTTATGAGTTGAGAGAGACTTAATAAGTCATTCTGCCAAACTGTCATTTTACACACTGAGTTTTAATTTGGTTCAGTGGTGTATATGAGACCATGTTATAGGTTTGAATAGAGTCCAGGCAAAAAGTAATCTAGTAATGTCATTTGCTGCACAATGGAAGTGATTCCCCAAATTATTTATTTCACATATTTATGGCTCGTCTACCTTGCCAGAATACAAGTTCTTTGAGGACAGAAATAGGGTTTTTTGTTTGTTCATTTTTGTTTTGTTCTGTTTTTAGATGGAGTCTCATGTTGCCCAGGCTTCTCTCCAATTTCTGGGCTCAAGAGATCCTCCCATCTCAGCATCCCCAATAAGGCTGGAGTAGAGGCACGAGGCGGCATACCCCAGTGAGGAAAGAGATGGTGTTCTGCAATGGCTTGCTGTTTCAACTGTGTTCTCAGACAAGCACCAAGAGTGTTACTTGGGAATGGTTTGGAAATGCTGAATCTTACACTCTATCTCAGACTTAATGAATCTGAATCTACGTTTAAGATAATGCTGAGGTAATTAATATTCACCCTAAAGTTTGAGTAGCACTAAGAGAGTAGTCCGTAAATATTTCTGTATAAGTTAAGTTTTTTGTTTGTATCAATAGAACTTGACATTAAGTATTTTAGGGCAAAATTGGAAATGATGGCATTTTTTTTTGAAAGAGACTGATGTATCATGGATAATTCAATACTACACTTTTAGGGTTAAGCTTCAGCAACATTAGAAAACATAATTCATTAGCTTTTTTTGTGAGGCTTTACCATTAATGTGATACCCAGTTGCAGTGTCTTCTCAGTCCAAGTTTTAAATAGGAGGGGGGAGAGGAAGAGAGAGAGAGATTGTGTGTGTGTGTGTGTGTGTGTGTGAGAGAGAGAGAGAGAGAGAGAGAGAGAGAGAGAGAGAGAGAATGAATTTCAGTAGATTTGCTTGGCAGGCTTACATCCTCTTGAGCCACAGTACAGGGTCCTGTGCCAGACATGGGCACTGCAGCCTGCCCCCTCCCCATGTAGTTATAAGCCATTACCAGAGTTGGAGGATATTCATGAGGCAGGTGCCATCCTAATAGTTGTCTGCTGAAATTTTTAAAGTTTTCACTTTAGCGACATACACATTTTCTGAGAATAATTGGGCCCAGAAATATAAGAGCCTATTTCCAGTCTTTCCCCACTCTGTGGCCCTATTCCTGTGATTTTCTTTCTCTCATTTTTTTCCATCAAAGAGTTCATACATGCTAATGATTGCAGCAATTAACATTTTACTGGTGACACAAATGTACTTCCAGCTTGAATCTCTTTTCTGAGTTCCAGCCTCATATCTCCAAATGTTCCATCATTACTTAAAGTTCAACACGGCCAAAATTGGGTTCATCATCTGTCCCTCCCAACTTCTTTATTTCTATCAAGATGCTACTATCTTTGATGACAGTTAAGCATCTGTGGTTCTTTCCTTGTTTTTCAGATGCCACTACTAAATCTTGAACTTTAAAATGTGAATTTATTTACATCTCCCTACCATCCTAACTACTAACCAGAGTTCAAATCCCCATCCACTCTGTTTAGGTATCTGTGACCTGTGACCTTGCCGTGTCCCTCCTCCTTCCTAACCAGTCTGTCATACCACTGTCATGCAGATCTTCCTTGAAGTCTACTTGTATCATCCTGTGGTCTACCTTAGAAAATATTTAGTGCTATTTCAGGACATTTTACACATAGAACTGAGGTTGTCACTGTAACATAACACACTGATAATTCAGAGATCTCTGTTATTGATCTTTTTGAAAGTTAAAAGTTATTTTAAAAAATGATCTTTTTAGAAATATTCCATGAAATAGATGACCAACTCTACTAGAAATTGATAGCATTATACTGACATAAAGAACAATATATTAGGGTGTATTAGTTACTTTTCTAGAGTCAGTGGTTTGTAAGATAACAGATTTAATACAGGACACTTACAAATTAAAACATTCACACACACAAGCCAAATGCAGGAAGAGTACAGAACATCTACCTATGCACTGGAGACCCAAAAGATCCAATCAAGGGCTGGGATTCCAGGACAATGTCCTATGTACATCTGTGTCTGCACTGAAAGGCTGAAGAAATCTATACTGGAACCAGGATATGATGCTTGCAGCAGAGATGAAGACCAGAGCTCCCCTGAAGCGAACAGCAGCCATCCTTGATGACAGCAAGGCCCTGAGCTCCTTCTGCAATGAGAATGGTTGAGTTCCCTTCTTGAGAACCAGCTGCAATGGAGATTCTTCTGGGAAACAGCCAGCTCCTGTCTTCTGCTCCCTTTGTCCTTTATGTTATGTCGGCAGCAATCTTCAGGTGGATCCTCTATGTCCAGAACCACCCCAACTCAGTTCAACTGGGCTCTTCTGCTCAAATTGACCACAATAAGTCTACCACACAGGGGTTGGGGATTTAGTTCAGTGGTAAAGCACTTGCTTAGCAAGTGCTAAGGCCCTGAGTTCTATCCCCTCCCCCAAAAGAACAATATGTTAGCATAACCATTAGCCTATTAACATTTTTTTAACTTTTTATTTTGGCATAAGCTCAGATGTTCAAAAAAGTTACAAAAGTAGTATTCCCCAAATATAACATATCATAACCATAATACAATAATCAAAACCAAGAAATTAATGTTAATATTAAACAATCTATAGACTTTATTTAAATGTTGCCATTTGTCACACTTACCTTCTTTTTATAGTTCAGGATCCAAATCAGAATTATACACTTCTGTAATGAGCATGTTACTTTAGTTTCCTGTAATGTGGGACTGTTCTTCAGACTATTGCTCATGATGCTGGCAATTTTGAAGAGTCTTGGCCAGTTATTTTTATGGAGTATCTTTTAACTTGTACTTAGCTGATGTTTCTTCATGTTGAAATGTGCATGTTGAATTATACATTTTAGGCAAGAATACTGGCAAAATGATGGCATATCTTTCTCAGTCAACAGGGAGTACATGATGTCAGTTGATCTTATTATGGCTGATGTTAATTTTGATCACTTGCTTTAAAAAGTGTCCAGAAGTTTCTGCACTTAAATTCTCATTCTATTTGGAACTTAATGAGTATTTCATGTGAAGATATATTAGAACCATGCAAGCATCTTGTTTCCTGCTATAATTTTGCTTATTTTGCAGTCCATCGATTATTTGAGCCTAGAATAACTATCATTAATTCAGGAAGTTGCAAAATGGGGCTTTTTTCTTTTCATCATTCTTTCTATGTTTATTAATTGAAATTCTGCTATAAGAAAGAACTTTCTTGTCTTTTTTTTTTTTTGTGGTGCCGGGGATCGAACTCAGGCCCTTGTGCTTGCAAGGCAAGCGCTCTAATCACTGAGCTAAATCCCCAGCCCCATCTTGTCTTACATATTTATTCGATCATTTATATCAGTATAGACGTGAATATTTATTCTATGGGTTATTTTTTTTTAGTGTTTTTCTTTTCTTATTGGTGCTGGAGATTAAGCTCAAGGCCTTCTGCTTGCAAGGCAAGCACTCTAACCACTGAGCTAAATCCTCAACCCTAGTCTATGGGTTATATTACTATCATTACTTATTTTCTTATTTACATTTTCCCACATTTGACTATTGGAAATTTGTTTTGGCTCCTGTGTTTTGGCTCCTGTATTACTATCATTACTTATTTTCTTATTTACATTTTCCCACATTTGACTATTAGAAATTTGTTTTGGCTCCTGTGTACTTTTAACAGGGCTATATTATTTTTTAAAAAGACACTACTTCCTTGCAGGTAATTTCCAGGCTTATCTTATAATTCCCCATCCTATCCCTAGGATTTTCCATTTCTCTCCAAAGCCCTGGATTCTTCTTGCTGTTATTTGCATCTGGAATGTCCCCTAAAGATCCAGGTGTTTAAGACTTGGTCTTTGGGTCGGTGCTAATGACAGGTGGTAAAAACTTTAAGAGGAGGGGCCTAGAGAGAGGTTTCTGGTCACTTGAAGGGGGCTCTGGTCTTTTTGCATCCTGGTCATGAGATGAACAGATTTACTCTGTCAAAACCTTCTGCTGTGATGTGCTACCTGCAACAGGTTCAAAGCCATAGGGCCAATTGTCATGGACTGAAATCTCCAACACTGTGAGTCAAAGTAAACCTTACGTCTTTGTAAGTTGATTGTCTCAGGTAGTTTGTAACAGTAATGGAAAATGACTAACACACTTCTATTGCCATGCAAAAAATGGCATCTGAAAACCAAGAATATGGCTCCTAGTGATGTCCATTGCTGCTATAGTGTCATTGTTTGAGGCTTCTTTGTTGGTCACCTTTCTGTCACTGTGACAAAGTATATGAAAAAAGCAATTTAAAGAGGGAAAGGTTTGTTTTGGTGTATAGTTGCAGAGGTTTCAGTCAGTGGTTTGCCAGCTCCATTGCTTTAGGTCTGTGGCAAGGCAGAAACATGATGGTGGAAGGACATGGAAGAGGAAAGCTGCTTACCTTATGGCAGCCAGGAAGGAGGGAGTGAGGGAGAAAGAGAGAGAGAGAAAAAATAAAAAACCCAAAACCAAGACATGATGTATTGTACCAGGGCAAGCCCCTAATGATCCACTTCTGGCTATACCCCATCTCCTAACAACCTGCTCAGCTATGAAGTCAGCAATGGATTAATCCGCTGATAAGGTTAGGACCCGCATGATTCAGGCACCCTCTTAAAAGCCCATTAACTGGCAGCAAAGCCTTTACTACATGACTGGGGGACATTTCAAATGCAAACCATAACAGTCTCTGAGTATAGGAAATATATGTACGTGTATACAGACATATACATATACGTGTATTTCTACTACTCCTATAGGAACTTTTAATGTCTTAGATGCCCAAGCAAGAAGTCATAAATAGATGGCTTGTAGCTTAGAGGCAGACCACAAATATATATATATTGTTTTACTGGTTTACCTTGTTATGAAAAAGGAAACGTGAAATAATAGAAATGGTTTAGCTAAATAAGACAAACACATCTCCTCCATATTTTAAAAAATGTTTCCTATTATGTAAAAGAAGTTTGAAGTAGACATTCAGAGTGGGATCAAAGCACCCCAACCTTCAAAGACTGAGGACTATCCTCGTTTATGCTTCCCTATCCATAACTCACAGCTTCCACCTTCAGAGTTGCCCCAAGTCATGCTGTGTTGTCTGCTAGGGCTCCAGCCATTGTGTCCACACACCAGCTTGGAAGAAGAAAAAAAAAGAGACAGCCAAAAGGGACCCCCTCCAACCTATCTCACCCCTTTCTGCATATTACCTGACTACATTGCTTACATCTCATCTGCTGTACCCTCAAGAGGTGAAGCTAGGAAATGCAAACCTGTAGTGGGGACACTGTAGCTAGAATCTAGTTAAAGTTCTATGAGTAAGAAATAAGGGGAGGACAGATATTGAAGAGGAATTGAACAGACTCTTTTCTAGCACTGACATTTAAACATCTAAAAGTCTCATGTTGCCAAGTGTGGTGACACATGCTTCTAATCCCAGAACTCTGGGAGGCTGTGGCAGGATGATCACAAATATGAGACTGGCCTGGGCAACTGTCTCAAAATAAAAGATGAGAAAAGGCTGGAGATGTAGCTTAGTACAGAAACTCTGGGTTCAATCTCTATTAATGCAAGGGAAAAAAGCAATTGGATATTCATAGGCAAAAGAATCAAGTTGGCCTCTTACATCCTATATAAAGATTAATTCAAAATGGATCAATAACCCAGGATAAGAACTAAAGCTATGAAACTCTTAGAATAAAACATGGGGTAAATCTTCATGGTAATGGATTTGGCAGTTGATTTTTAGATGTTACACCAAAAGCACAAGCAATAAATGAAAAAAATAGAGACCAGGTGTCATGGCACATGCCTGCAATCCCAGCACTCAGAAAGGTGAAGAAGGCAGATCACCACAAATTCGAGGCCAACCTGAATTGCAGAGTGACATCCTGTCTCAAAACAAACAAACAAACAAAAGATAAATTAGAATTCATCAAAAGACTTCCTTGAAGACTTTTATGTATCTACGTGCATTAAAAAGAAAGTGAAAGGCAACCTATAGAGTGGAAGAAAATATTTGCAAATTATATATCTCCTAAAAGTGTAGTACCTAGAATATGTAAAAAACTCTCATAACACAAAAAGAGGAACAATCCAAAGGGCAAAGGATTTGGGTAGATATTCCTTCAAATAAGGTATACAAATTTCCACAGACACATGTAAAATGCTCAAAATCATTATCCATTTGGGAAATGAAAGTAAAAATAACATATGACATGACCTCACACCCACTAAGATGGCTGCAAATAAAATGCCAGGAATAATAATAATAATTGCTGGGGAGGAGAAGTTTCAACCCTCAGCTATAGCTAGTGGGACTATAAAATGGCCCAGTCATTGCAGAAAATAATTTGGTTGTTCCTCAAAATTAAACAGAATTACTCTTCACCCTCACAATTCTGCTCCTTTCTAGGCATAAACCCAGAAGAACTGAAAAGATACATTGAAGCAAGTATGTGTGCATGCATGTCGATAGAAACACGATTCACAATAGTCAAAAGATGAAAACAACCCAAAAGTCCATCAACAGATGTCTGGATAAACAAATTGTGATATATACATATAATGAAATATTATTCAGTCACAAAATGAAAAAAGTACTGCTACGTGCCACAATGTGAATGAACCTCCAAAATAAATGCTGAAAATGAGAGAAGCCAGACACAAAAGATGGTAGAGCACATGATCCTATTTATAGGAAGTGTCCAGAATAAGCAAGTTCAAGGTGGCAGAGAAAGTTTGATAGATGCCAAAAAATGAGTACATAGTTGACTGGGGAGAAACAGCTTACAGGATGTAGAGTTTCACTCGGAAGCAATGGAAATGTTTTGGCACAATATAAAGGTAGCTATTGTACAACATTGCAAATACACAAAATGCCACTAATTATTTTTAAATGGTTAATTTTATTTTATGTGAATTTCATCTCAATAAATTATTTTAAAATTTCAGTTGTAAGTGGTCTCTAAAGTTTGGGAGAGTGGAAACAGTGTATGCGAAGACAGGAAGAATCTTAATGAATTTAAAGAATACAAATAAGATAATTGTGACTAAAAAATAGCAAATTCAATAGAATCACTGAAAAGTAGGCTAGAGAGGTAGGCAGAGGCCAGAATTAGGGTATTAAGAAATTCGTTGTAAGAAATTTGTTGAGGAGAAATAAGAGGAAGAATGATATGATCCTTTGGTTTAAAAAAGATCACTGATTACTATGTAATGCATAGATATTAGGGGGTGATGCAACATTCAGTGAGTCTGTATGAGAGGCTCAGAGATTCAGAAATCTAGGCAAGGGACAATGGTGGATACAGCTAGGATAGAGGTGATGGGAAGTAAAAGGATATGAAAGATCTGAAAAAATATTCGAAAGCTGTATTTGTCAGCTTTCCACTGCAGAGACAAAATACCTGACATATACAATTTAAAGGAGGAAGGTTTTGTTTTGGCTTATGGTTTCAGAGGTTTTAGTCCGTGGTATGCTACCTGGCTCTGAGACAGAAACATCATGGCAGAAGGACATGGTAGAGGAAACCTGCCAACCTCATGATGGCCAGGAGGCAGAGAGGATTCAAATAGGGGTGGGGAGGCAGAAAGACAGAGAGGAAGGGACTGGGGATAGGGTGTATCCTTCAGAGACATGCCACCAGTGATATACTTCCTCCACTGGGGCCCCATATCCTAATAGCCCATTCAGCTCTGAACTCATCAATGAATTAATTTATTGATGAGGTCAGTGCCCTCCTGATTCAGTTACCTTTCTAGTTCTGAATTCTGGATATTGCTGCCTTGGAGATCAAGACCTTAATGCTGAGTCCTTGGAGCGGGAACTGCAAATTTAAACCATAATAGGAGCTTGATGTTTGCTTAGATGTAGTACTGCCAGATAAAATGCAGTGTGCCCAGTTAAATCTCAATATTTCAAAAATACAGTACTATTATAAAAAATTATTCTTTGTTTAATCTAAAATTAAAATTCAGTGAGGGTCCTGTATTTTTAAGTTGTCAACCACATGTGAGAGGTAAAAAAAAAAGAAAGGAAGAGTCACTCATCATGTCCAGGTTTCTAGCACCAGCACTCGGTGGGCAGTAGCACTCTTTACTGAGACAGGGAGCCCTAGGGAGGAAGTGACTTTTTGGGGAGAAAGGGAGCATCATGCACTCAATTCTAATTTTAACCTGTAATTGATAGATTACGATTGACAGAATCACTGAAACAGTATTTGCAGAGCAGAAAGGGAAGACTATACAGGATGGTATAGAGACATCAATCATTAAGAGATGTTCAGAGAAAAAAGAATTCCCAGTATAGGAGACCAAAAAGTGGCTCTACCAGAGTGGGACAGAAGCCAAGATAGTGACAGTGCAGAAGACTCAGGAGAGAGTTTCATGGAGGAAGAGGTGGTGCACAAGTTAGAAGTTAAATAGAAGTTAAATCAGCTGGGGACTGAAAGATCAATGATGTTGGCAATTAGGAGATTTGGGGAGATTTGAACAAAACTCTTTCAGTGTAATGTGAGTAGGGGGAGAGGACTATGCAGTTTTTATTTAAATTTAATTTTAAGGGGTTAAGGAATCATGAGGTAAGGAAATAAAACCTACTACAAATTTGGTAATTGTGGTAACTTTCTGTCCCTGTAACAAAATACCTAAAAACAACTTAAAGGAGGAAAACTATTTTGGCTCATGGTGTTAGAAGTTTCAATCCTTGGTCTGCTGACTGTATTGTTTTGGGTTCGAAGTGAGGCAGAATATCACAGTGGTAGGAGCATGTGGAGGAGGAGGCTGCTCCCTACATATCAGCTGAGAAGAAAAGTGGGAGGGAAAGCCAAGAGCTTGAGACAAAATATACCCTTCAAAGGCGAACCATCAGTGACCTACTTCCTCCACTTAGGCTCCACTTCCTATACCCACCACCTCCCAGTAGTGCCATCAGCTGGGGACCAAGCTTGCAACACAGGAACCTTTGAGGGGACATCCAGATTCAAACTATAATAGGAATTAAGGGAGTTACACTAGAAAATGAAGGCAGACAAGCGCAAAAAAAATACCATCAATTCTGAACTCAGTATGTTGTTCTTAGGTATGAATATTTTTTGCAGAGCACTGAAGCAAAAATTAAGAATGCATAATGTAAATTCTAGACAAATAAAAAATGAAGGAGAATTTTAATTTTTTCCCATGCGTCTTCTTGGGTTTGCTGTAGGAGACCCTAACTTTTTGTGTTTGAACCACATATATATATATAGTAGAACTATAGCTAGATGTTAGATGATTACAAAAGGCAGGGTTTTTTTTCTTTTCAAGATTTGTTTGCTTTTTAACCTCGGTGATTTTTTTAATAGCCATCTTTCTGAATATCTTCAGAGTTGATTAACTGTGCTTATCACTTTATAATGTGTGACAGGCGTGTTTGTGAATGCAGGAGCAAGAGATAGCAGAGTCTGTCTAAATGCTAAGTCACTTAACATTGATTTGGTATATACTGAAGCATACCATGTTATAAGAAAATAAATATAACTTAAAGGCAAAACACTAAACACCCAGTTAATTTATGGTAAAACATACTTAGTTTATGACTTTGTTTAATACATACTTCAACTAGAACAGTGTTCTACTCTCGTTTTTATTAAATACTGTAGGTGTTTGCTGGGGCATGAGGTAATAACCCAAATACAATTAAAGTGGCCATAAAATTAAAGTTCTCCACATAGGCTTCCAAGGATGGATATGTTTGAGGCTTCTAGTCATCAGCATTGGGTGGTCTGCTATCGGTGCAGGATACTTAAATAGAGCCTTTTCTCCCTTAGGTCTGTAAGGTGTTAAGGTGTTTTTATAAAACCCCATAAACCCTTGTTAAACACTTTTTTCATAAAGAAAACTTAAATCTTTATTTGACGTGTTTTCTGTGGCACCATTTTGGCATTTTAACAAGTTCTTTAGAGAATCATTCTAATAATTGTATACAGCTCTAAGGGGAGGGGAAAGTGTTCTTTATTCAGGTTTTTGTACACTGAACTGCCTGATCACTAAGCAACAGGCACAGAATTTTAGCACATTTTAATTTAATGGGGAAAAAGATCAAAAGAATCTTAAGGTGGAGAAAGTTAGGCTAATTTTGGTATTGCATATTAACTGAACAGAAGATTTGACTACAGAATGAATTAACAGTGATTCAAATTTATATTATTTACTACTGTGAGATTGATTTTCCCTAAGCTCTATAAGAAACAGCAGCACTTTTTCCCATCCTCTAATTCCTTATTCCTTTTCTCTGCTTTGTATTTTATTTACTTGTGGTTATTGGTTTTTATCTACCTGCATGTAATCTTCATGGAAAACAGCTTTTTGTCTTTTGTTCACTGTATATATTCCATATATAGGACACTGTTTGGGGCATAATGACAGACCATAAATATTTACTGAATGAATGGATGAATGAGGGAATAAATTAATAAATTACATTCCATATGTATTTCATGGGGAAGCATGAACTTGAACTCTTTCAGAGTCCAAACTTTACATGCATCTAACTTTCTCTTACTTAAGGATCTCATTCTTTCCTCATTTACTCCACATCTTGAGATGCAAAATCTTGGCATGAGTAGGAATAATATTTATATCATATAGTAATGATGTGAAGTCAACCTTTGGCTTTTCGGTGATGTCATGAAAGCAGTATTCCATATAAATGCATTTGTACTCCAGAATTTCCTCCACGTAGAAACAGGTGGTTATGTTAATCTTTTTTTCCCATCTGTATTTTAAAATAAAACACCTCAGTTCACAGAAATATTCATATTCATGGTCTCTGTATTCCTTGACAATATTTAACCAGAGAAAAGGATTCTGGGAATATGGAAGAGTATGAAATAGCAGGAACCAACTCCCAATCAAGACAACAATCCCCCTGGCACACTCTGTCAGAAAGAATTATTGTGGAATTCTGGAGTCTGTTGAATGTTTGCAGATTCCAGGGGAAAACTTGCATGGGAAAGTGCAGTTAATTCCACTAAATATCAGGTCTTAGCACTATACTAGGTATCTACTAGCGCCCCCTACCCGAACCCACCACAGCAGTCCTGTGCATGAGTTCCTCAAGCAGCCTGCCTGTAGCCTGTGGAAACCAAGAGTGGGCAATAAAGACTTTGTCTTTAAATGTCCAGGTCTGTGATCTGGTTATTAATTGCTGTTTCTGATCACAGAGGTGCAGACACAGAGGTGGACAGTCATGGTTGTGCCTCCTTCTGTTGTTGAGAGCTCCTCCACCTCAGTTGAAGTAACTTCAGTGATTTAGAGGGCTGGTATGTCCTTTCTGTATCCTTCTCAAATTTTCTCTTTTTCTACTTTTGGGAACCAGATCTTCTGGGACTTTAGGAAGAAAGCATTATATATTGCAAGGGAATTGGAATGCAACTGCATATGACTTGGAAAAGTCATAGATTCAAGAAACATGTGAGAAGACCTGTAGTTCATACTTCAAGCTGAGTCTTGGCACATAGCCTAAAATAGTCAAAACAGCAGAACTTGTAGAAGAAGGAGAATCTGATTTCTAGAGTTACTATATTATCAAAAACATCTGTTTTTCAGTAACACAAGGCATATAAAGAAAAAGGGAAGTAGTTTCCATTCAAAGGGAAAAAAGCAAGCCAACAGAAACGCTCCCTGAGAAAGACCAGAGGGCAGACCTACTGAATAAAGACTTTAAAACGAGTGTGTTAGGTATCTCAAAGAATGAAAGGAAATGTGGAGAAAGTTAAGAAAAGAAATTCAATAGAGAACAACATATGCAAAATAATATAATTATCAATAAAAAACAGACAACCTAAAGGTGATTGAAAAAGAGATTACAGAGCATAAAAGTACAATAGCTGAAATTTAAAATTTCACTGGAGGTATCCAAATGCAGTTTGAACAGGTAGAAGAAAAGATGTACAAGCTTGGAGATAGGGCAATGGAAATTGCTAAGTTTGAGACATAGAAAGACATGACTGAAGAAAGGTGGGCGGTGACTGTGGGGCCTGAAGGACAGCATCAGGCAGACCAACAGGTACACTGTGGGGATTTGTAGAACAGAGAAATGGGCAAGGAGGTCACCTGAAAAAAATCATGGCTGAAAACTTTCTAAATTTGATGTAAGATGTGAATACAAACATGGAAGAAACTCACCACACTGTAAGTGAGATGAACTAAAAAAGATTCACAATGAGACACATTATAATCAAACTGTTGAAAGGTAGATGATCTTGAAAGAAGGAAGAAAACATGTTCTCATTACATACAAGAGATTCTCAGTAAGTTTGTCAGCAGATATTATATCACACATCACATTTGGAGGTTAGAAGGGAGTGGGCTGATACATTCAGAATGCTGAAACACAAACAAAAACAAGAATGTCTTTATCAACCACAAATCCTATATCCAGCAAAACAACTCTTCAAAAATAAGGGAGAAATTAAGATATTCCTTGATAAATGTTGATGTTATTCTTTCCATCAGATCTAGCCACAAGAAGTGTTCAAGGGAGTCCTGCAAGTTAAAATGAAAGAAAACTAGAAAGTAACCTGACATCTCATGACAAAATAAAGACCTCAGTAAAGGTAAATACATTGGCAATTGTAGAAGATGTATTGTGACAACAGTCTGTAATTTCCATTTTTTATGTTTTCTATATGATTTAAGGCAGTAATGAACTAAAAAGTTAGTATAAGCTAGCATTATTATAACTAATTTGTAATTTCATGTTTTTCTAAATAATTTAAAAGATTAATGCATTTAAAATTAATTATTAGTTTATATTTTTGGATATACAGCATTCAAAGATAAAATTTTGTGACATCAGTAACTAAAAGCACTGGCTACACAGCTGTAAATAACAGACTTTTTATGTTATCGGTGTTAAAGTGATAAAATACAAATTAGAGTGTTATGACTCAATGATGTTATACGTAAGCTGGGGGTGGTGGCACATGCCTGTAATCCCAGCACTTGAGAGGCTGAGGCAGGAGGATCGCCTCAAGTTCAAGGCCAGTCTTGGCTATATAGTGAGTTCTAGGACAGCCTGAACTATATAGTGAGACCCTGTCTCAAAAAACAAAAATATAAAAAAAAGGCAAAAAAGAAAAAAAGGGAATGTTATATGCATTATCCATGATAACAACAAAGGAAATAATTACAGAATTTACACTCAAAGGAATGAGAAAGGAAATAAAATATTTCACGACAAAACATCAAATTCAAAAGAGGCAATAATGCAGGAAATGAGGGACATACACTATAAGACATATAGGATATAAATAGCAAAATGACAAAAGTAACCACCTTTTTGTCAATAATGACTTTAAAAATGCATAGATTAAACTCTCCAAAAGATAGAGATTGAAAAATGGACCTAGAGCTTTTGTAAATGGGAAAGAACGAAGAGTTGGAAGGAGCAGGAGAGGTGGGAAGGGTAGGAGACAAAAAATGAATTAAGATGTGTTATGCACCTGTACCAACTCCCTACAATGACAGTAATCATTATGAACTACAAACACATAGTAATTTTAAAAAAAGACCCAATTGTCAGCTATCAGTAAGAGGTTCCTTTTAGATTCAGAGACCTAAAAGGTTGAAATTGAAAGGATAGAAAAATATATTCCATGCAGATAGTAATAAAAATTGAGCAGCGGGCCTCTCAGCATATTAGAAGATGAACGCCTACAACCTAAAGAGAGCAGCCTGCACCAGACATCAGCTCTGCTGGCACTTTGATCTTGGACTTCCAGCTTACAGAATCTTGAGTGATTAAATTTCTGTTGTATAAGCCACCAAGTCTATGGTGTTTGTTATGGCACCTTGAGCAGAATTAGCCTGAGATGATGAAAATAAAAGCCCAGCAGGACACATGTATGGTTGTAATGGAAACAATACTAAGACAGCAAATTTATTGCTATAAATGATTAAATTTAAAAACAAGAAACATATAAAACCACAAATTTAAGTGACTAGAAAAAAAAGGAAAACTAAGCCCAAAGCTAGCAAAAGAATGGAAATAATACTGTAAAGAAACAAATGAAATAGAAACTAGGAAAATACTAAAGAGAATGAAAAAAATCAAAATTGATTCTTCCAAAAGTTCAATAAAATTAACAAATCTTTTGCTAGATAAACTAAGAAAAATGAGATAAGACTCAAATTATTAAAATCAGAAATAAAAGTGGGGACATAGCTGGGCATGGTGGAACATGCCTGTTATCCCAGCTACGGCAGAGGCTGAGGCAGAAATTTGCAAGATCAAGTCTACCCTGGGCAGCTTAGTGAGACTCTGTCTCAAAATAAAAATAAAAAAAGGCTAGGAATGTAGCTCAGTGGTACAGCCCCTCTGAGTTCAATCCCCAGTAACAACAATGACAAAAAAGTGGGGATATCACTTGCTAATTAATCTGCAACAAACCTATTTCCAAGTCTTGCTACTCTGCAAAGTACTAGGGGTTGGGATTTCAATGTATGAAAGGAGTGTGTGTCAGTTAAGCCCATACCACCACTCTGCAAGTTCCCACTTCATTTCTAATACTTGCAGATTTCCCATTCTTAAATTGTAACTCAGCTATTTTATTTCATTTGATTGTGCTATAGTACTTAAACATGTTTGAAGGGAGGGAGCAGTGTCCCAATGTCAGCATAATCCTCTCCATTGGCTGAAATTTTGTTTTTCCATGATTTAATGGTAAATAAACAGACATCATCAGCAAATACTTTTAAAGAAATTAAATAAGAATATAAAAGAAAAAATAAAAATAAAGACAAGACACCATCAATAAAGAAAAGGTAAATTTCAAAAATAACTGGAGAACTTACAGAAATGAAAAATATAGTTCTTGGAAATATGAAACTTGGTTGTTAGGTGTGATGGTTTTCATATGTCAGTTTGATTGTACTGAAGGATGTGCAGATAACTGGTAAAACGTTAGTTCTAGTTGTATCTTTAAAGATTTTTTCCAATAGATATTAGCATTTGAATTGAAAGGCTGATTAAAAAGGTCACTCTCATCAGCAGAAGTGAGCATCCTCCAGTCCTTGGAGGACTCAAATAGAAAAGCAAGGGAAGGATAAATTTGATCTCTTTGTTTGAGCTGGAATATCCATTTCCTCCTACACCTGGACATTGGCATGCTTGGCTCCTGGGCCTTTGTAATCTGATTCATGCTTATCTTATAAACTCTGTTCGTTCTGGTTCTCAGGCTTTTGGACTTAGACTGGTTCTCAATCTTGCAGATGGTAGACTGTGGGACTGCTCAGTCTCCATAATTGTGTGAGCCAGTTCCTGCAATAAATTCTATCTTCTGTCTGTTTGTCTGACTGGTTGTCTTCCATCGGTTCTATTTCCCTGGAGAGCCCTAACTAATACAATATGCTGAACTGTATTTAGGCACCTTTGAAGACAGAATTGGTGAACTGAAAGATAGGTCTGAAGAGGCAAGAATATAGCACAGAGGAGAAAAAAGTAAAAAATAGGAATTAAAAAACACAGAAGAATCTCCATAGTGATGGTATTAGTTTACGTTCCTACCAACGATGAAGAAGCGTTCCTTCCCCAAGACCAGCAGCCTGGTCAGTGTTTGTTGTCAGAGCACTTGATTTCTTGATGATAGCTATTCTTTCCAGAGTAATTTGGTATCTCAGTGTTGTTTTAATTTTCATTTCTCTAATGGCCAGTGATGTTGAACATTTTTTCATGTATTTATTGACCTTCCATACTTCTTCTGAGAAGTGTCTTTTCATTTTGGTTGCCCGTTTATTGATTGGATCTTTTATTTTTATCTTTTCCAAATGGGAAGAGGAGCAAGAGATGGGTGGAGGGGAGAGGGATGGAGAGGAAAATGGATTCAACAAATGGAAATAGAGCTTTTTCAAATGGGAAGGGGAACAAGAGTTGGAGGGAGGAGGGAGGGACTGGAGGGGAAGGGAACAAAAATGAATTAAAATGTGTTATGTACAAATTCCCCACAATAAATGTAATCATTATGTACTGTAAACATAAGCTTAAAAAAAAAAAAAGCCAAGGGGGTCTGATATTCATCCCATGAGGAGTTTGAGAAAAAGCAGAGAGAAATAGTGATTGCCGTATTTGATGAGACAATGGCGGAGAATTTTCCAGAATTGAGAAAGAAAATTTAGAAAGACTGAGGGAGGTAGGTGGGTGGGAAGGGGAAGGAGATTAAAAAAGAATTAAACTATTCTATATATACGCACCTTTGCCATAAGATGAATAGAAACTTTATCTATTGCAAACATGTACTAATAAAATTTTAAAAACTTAAAAATAGGGGAAAAAAAATCCCCAAACTGCTAAAATCTGAAAGAAAAACCATGTTTCACATGGTTAATCCCTAAACACTGATGATTTGACACTCTTAGTTCTTTCTTCTCTTCAATGTCTACAGAAAGAAATTCTAAGAAGATCCTAAAAGGATCTAAAATCCTAAGTTTTTGTATTGATGTTTCTGGAAAAAGATTTTGTGAGCAAAGAGGTTGAAACTATTGGCTATGAGGTAAAGAGATTTTTTTCTGAGGATTTTTTACATTTTTCTCAATTTCCAGATCACATTACATTACAAAAACATAAATCATGCCTTTTTAATTATCAGACTATGTATTATCAAAGTAGAGTTTAATGGATTGCAAAATAGAGCTGGCTAATTAATTAAACCATTGTAAATTAAAACTTCTCATTAAGAAAATATTTAGGCTGAAGCTATGCCCAAGCATAGTTAGCTGTGTTTCTTTAATACTTAATTAATGTGTGGTTTTTATTTTGAATGTAATACTTGTTTTTGAATTTAAATAATAAACAATATTACATATGTATATACTTTTTTTTTTGCTTAAAGTCACATTTTGTCATATTTGGCTGCAAAGTGTATGGTGGGACCAGTATGGTTCCTATCCAATAGAAATATGAATAAGACCACACAAAATGGTTCCACTGTGTCATTTTATTCAATGTAGTCTCATGAAAATAAACTCTTCTCACCACAAAAACTTGCTTGTCATTTCCCACTCTTTAAAATGATCACTTTTAACTTAATGTCTAGCACCTTATTCCTTTTCTAAATTGGTGTCTACTCTAAAGTGACTTAAAGATTGTTTATTTGCTTTGGAATACTTCATTCTTACCACATTTCTAACTATAAAATGCATATTACTAAAACATGTTGAGTCTTTGTGATAGTTTGATCCTAGTAATTTAAGAGTTTTGGCTCATTTGTTGAGAATTTTGTGTTATTTGTATTTTTACTGTATTTGATATTTTTCTGAATGTTTTAATTTTTAGAGATGTTTTTAGCATGTAATTGAGAACTAACTTAATTCTCCAGAATATTCAGTATAATCTTTATTTAGTTTTCTTCCTTAGCTTGTTTATCAGACAGTGTGTTTGTGAAACATTTTAACATCCAAGAATCTTAGGTTATCTTGACATTAATCCAAGAAAAAGAATTCAGCTTCAGAAAAGACATGAATTATTTCCAGATCTTCTAAATAGTTTGGAGACAGATTAATAGGAAAATGTTACTTGCATAAGCAGAATATAACATGCGATCATAATAGACTCTATTTCCAATTATTCACAGTCTGTATATACATCCTAAAGAGTAATACCCTAAATGAGGCACAATATTCTAATAACAATGTTGTACAAAGTATGTTTGAGGGGAAACTTTAAATGTCTATTATCATTTAATAAATTCCTGTATCATGTAATTTTTTTGATTTGTTTCTCAACCTTAGTACTATTTAAAACTTGAACCAGATAATTCTTTGTGGTGGGGGAGCATTAGTTGTGTGGAGGACGTTCAGCAGTATCCCTGGTTTCTGTCCACTAGATGCCAGTAGCACTCATCCAATGGTGACAATCAAAAATGTCCCCAGATGCTGCCAAAGTGCCCTGTGGGGCAAAATTGATCATGATTAATAACTACTGACTCAGGGCATTATATTGCTAAATATTCACTCAGCTCCTGGTCAGATCGAGTCTAGGCCCTTAGTTTCTAGTTGTTCTCTTTGGTACTTAAGGTTTATCTGTCAGTTATACTTTATTTTGCATCTGACTTACTTATTTGGTTTCTTTTCAAATCTGTTTTATGCTGCTAATATCACAGTTCCACAGAATGGGTAAGTTATAAAGGAAAAGAAGTTTATTCTGGGCCTGTAGTTCTGGTCCGAGCTTGAAGGGTCACATCTGGTGATATCTGTCTTTCTTGCAGTCCTGCGGTGGCTCAAGACATTACATGGTGAGAGACAGAGATGAGTGCTAGTCAAACTGACTTTTAGATCAGACCTACTCTGGAGACAGCACATAAACCCAGTAATCCATTACTTGTATAAATGGACTAATCCATTTATGAGGGCAAAAGTTTAATCACCTCTTAAAGTTACTACCTCTTAATATCTCGTAATGGGGATTAAATTTCAACATGAGTTTCAGTAGGGACGAACCATATTTAAGCCATAGCATTTTCTAAATGTGTACATGTTTCGTCTTTCTATTTTTTATTTCATTTTATAGGAAATTCACTAATTTATCAAAATCATTTGAAATTCATTCTATTTTTGCAGAACACAGACAATCACAACATACTGTACATACATTGTGAACTGCTTATTTTCAATACTTCTGTTATGAACACTAGTAAAGATAAGAAATGTGGTATATTGTAAGGTTAATTCCTGTGAAACACAGCTTGGAAAATTTCTCCAAGTTGATAATAGATCACTGATAACTGCTCTTTGATAATAGATCACTGATAACTGCTCTTTGAATACAATAATAGGTATCCATAATTTGCCTTATTATATAATGATGTGGTCCCAAACCTGCTTTTCTAAATGTCTTTAAAATTGTTTTGTGAGATAATAAAGAAGTATTGATTGAAACCCCTCTACTTACCATATCTCTTTGTGGAAACAAAATAATTTGGTCTCTCAGGGTTTCTTTAGTTTTGGGGGGATGCTGGGGATCAAACTCAGGGCCTTGCGCTTACTAGGCAAGTGCTCTACCACTGAGCTAAATCCTCAACCCCTTTCAGGGTTTCTTTGACACTCACACTAGTTTAGTTGCTAGCGATTGAGTGGAACTCACAGGAATTACACAGGAAGCTGCTGAATATATAATCTACACTATTCTGTGAAAATACAGAATGCTGAGAATGGCCCGTCAATAGATTTATAGATCTGGGAAGTGCGATGTGACACTATAAGGTTTGGGGTTTTTTTTTCCCCAGTACTGGGGATTGAACTGAAGTCTTCTGTACTGAGCTACATCTCTAGCCCTCTTTCATTTTATTTTGAGACAGGTCTTGCTAAATTGCCCAACCTGGTCTCTAAATCCCAATCTTCCAGCCTTAGCTTCCTGCGTAGCTGGGATTACAGCCACATTTACTTATCAAAGCTTTATGATCACCTATGTACAAACATTCTTAAGTATTTTTCCCCAGATGTTTTCTATCTTTCTCATCCTTCCTTCGTTTATTAATTGTCCATTTATCCAACTAAAAATTATTGATTGCTCATTATGTATCAGATATTGAGAATACCATGATTAAAGAAAAACAAGGCCCTTGCCTTCAGGTAGCAAGAGGACTCATTTGGGATTGTAGTGCAGAGCAAGCAAGCAGATATTGATAGTGCAACGTGCCAAGAGTAGTGATAAAAGGCAGCACACCTCAGTATAGGAATATGTAGGAGGGGTGGTGCCGGGGTGTGCTGCTTTTATCGAGTGATGTCTAAATTCATAGTTCAGTGTGGAGCAGAAATTCTAAGGGAAAAGTGGGAAGAATATTCCAGGTAAATGGAGCAAGGCATGATGAGAAAAACTCAACTGGGTCAAGGTTTTCCTCTTTGATCAGAATTAATCAGAGGTGAAGACAGCAAAATGACTCACTGCTCCTTGAGCCTAGAACCATGCATCTTGTGCCCCATGAAGAGGAAAGTATAGATACAGTAATCATTTATATAGTATACTATGAGATGGGCCCCACCATTAGTTACTCTGAATACACTAGAAGACTACGTATGATTTACATGAATACACTGGTAGTGTTTACTATAGTTATTGCTCACTAATTATGTAATTAGTGAGCTAATGAGTAGCTCCTAATTCTTCCTCCCAAATTTTTGCAAGTGATAAGAATATCTGAACATTGTTACATCACTTTTGTGTGAATATTTCTTTTCTTTTCTTTTCTTTTGAGACAGGGTCTCACTGTGTAGCCCAGGCTGATCCTCGTGATGATCCTCCTGCCTCAGCCTCCCAAATGCTGAGATTACAGGCATGTGCCACCATGGTCAGCTCTGATTCTTTCTTAATCAGAAATTTTCAATGAAGAAAAATTTCATCTTCCAATGCAAATTTTAAAAATATCAACTATGTCAACATTGAAATGTAAAAGAATGTACCCAGTTTTATTAACTATAAGAAGGGCATCTTGAAAAATATAAGTAGAATATTTTATATATTCTTGATAAGCTATATTCAGAGATAATTAAATGATGCGTGCTTAATGATTGTGTGCTAGAGTGTTGCTCTTCGAAAAATTTGTTGTTAAAATACCTTCATAATCCATGGTTTTCAACTTTGAACTCCGAAACAGTACTTCTGTTTTCAGGTTCTAAACTGACAGGTCATGGAGAAAAGGGAAGTCATCAGAGGGGACCTGTCTCTGATCCTTCATGGGACAGTGACTAGGAGAACAGTAAAACCTGTGGCATATGCGCCATCATTTAGCTAATTAAGCTAACCAAAGCTCTGGAAATTCTTTAATTGTCTCAAGGTTAAAGACCTAAATTTTTGACTGAATCTCCAAGGCTGAGGGGCATGCCGTTTTCATTTGACATCTGTGAGGTCCTTTCATGAGCCCATGAGGCCAACACAGAGAGCTCTGCTTGAATGTGTGTCACTCGCCGTGCTCCTGCCCATCAAGGCTTGGGGACCGTGCACCTTCCCCAAACTCAGATCTTCTGGCTCATTGTCAGTCAACTCATGCCAGCGCTTCTAGCCAATAAAAGCATATAAGGAAAATAAGTTTGTCATAGGAAAAGTACAGAAAAATGATCACTTTCGGGCAGTGCTACAGTAAGAACACTGTTAGGCTGCATTTCACAAATGCTAAAAACAAAATGCCTTGCCAAATATCTTTTTAAACTCTGTGTGTGTGTGTGTGTGTGTATACGCATGCATGCGCGCACTCCTGTGTTAAGTAAAGCACAAGCATTTGTATATACTTCCACCCTGCAATGAGACCTAAATTCAGTTCTACACCAAAATCATAGAGATTTACAAGAGTTATTTGCCTGAGAACCAAGATGGATATATGTGATATTTTGCATGTGTCACTCAAACATGTTTTTGCTAGCCAGCTCCCAGGTGTGAGAAGTAGAGAGAAGTGGGGATTGAATTTCAGTAAAGCATAGCAGGTATAGTGGTGGTCCCAGAGAAACACCTCCTTTTATTCACCGAGTAACAGGTCACTTCACTGTTTTCTTTAGCACTTGTACCTTCCTTACAGCTTCAAATATGTACTAGATGGAAAGTGTTCTCAGGAGACTGCACAATGACAGGTAGAAACCCCAACTGGCTGGGAATGGAGGTGCCTATCTTTTTTTCTCTAGGGTACAGCATAATAATGTTTCGCTTCTTTTTTCCTCAGAAATTACTTAGCAATGAATTCAAAAAGATAAAAAAGAGCAAGGCAAACTATGAAAGATTGATATTTTAGATATTTGAATATTTTTTTCAAGGACCCTGTGGTCTATGTGCATCTGTCAGGTTACAGTAAATTTGGTTTCCTGGAGACACAGAATGCAATAAGAAAAGAAATTTGAGATGTCCAGATATCAAATATGCCTTGAAAACAGTTTCTGATTTGCTATAACAGGAACGTGACCATTTGCTGGGCTCATATGTTGAATCAGGTAGCTGAACTCAGTGAGGTAGTGGCAGCATGCAAAGGAAGTGGCGCCTACAAGTCCGTGCTGAAAAGACAGTGACCTATACTTAAAATCCAAGCAGTCCTCAGCCGGTTATAAAAATTCCTTCACCTCTTTCCTATTCTCAAAACCACTTGTTCTTGTTACATCTGCATCCTCTCTTTTCCCTAGCAAGGTGGCCATTAGTGTTTGTTTTCATTAGATTATTATCTGGATAAACATTTTGGATTTGAGGAATGGGAGATATACAATGTGTTTTGCCCTGAACCACATATCTCCTTACGGA